>OW052221.1:255690596-255942653 GCA_932526605.1 Nephrotoma flavescens
TTGCTCGGGGTACACTACCCGGAGTAAGCCTGCTTGCACGGGTTAAATTAAAAAATAGATCACTGTAGCTAACAGAACAACAGCGTCAGCGAATGGCGATAAAATAAACAATTACAAACGACATAACGACAACATATTTTATGTATATGTCTAATGGATTCTAAAACTTAGCATACCTACTCGAATAATAAAAAATTTAAAATTATAAAAATTGCATATTTTCTATGTTTTTGATACATGCCGTTGGTGCGTTTCCAACTTATAAATATAAAAATAGTTGGACATTGCTTCGCCGGCGATAAAAATAGAAATGGACTCTAAATTTATTTCAACGAAAAAATCGTCGTCGCCTGCGTCGACGGTTGTGTTTGTTTGGCTTGTTTTCGGTGTTTTCTAACATAACAGACCATTTCGCTCGTAACCTTCGTTCTTGTTTTGTTTTGAACTTAAAACGAGCGCGCGATGAGTTTCGAGAAGCGAACCATCGTTTTCAAAGTAAATTTGAACAATTTGCAAACGTTGCTCTGGCGTGAAAAAGCAAAAAAATCAATTGTCAGCTATCCTTTGCTATCCCAGACGAAAGGTGGTAATGCAGCTATTGTTTTTGCTATATCAACTGAAAAAATATTTTATAGCCGAAAGATATATTACTATATCCTTTTTCCGGCCAGACAATTTGCTTCTCTGAAATTTAAGTGTATGTAAATAACCATAGTTTGTAATGGTTTTTCTTTTTTCCATGAATCTCTTTCGTAAAGTGCAATTTGTGGTCGCAGGCCGGAAAAGGGATATATACCTAGTTCTACTATCTCCTCCAAATAATCAGAATACAACAAGAATATGTCAAGTGCTATATAGTTTTACCAAATTGTCCAAACCCGTGTGTAAATTACAATAAATTTAGAAAATTTCAAAACTAAATTAATAAAAAGTCCTGTAACTTTTGAGTAACGAACTTTCCCATCGATCCCACTATGTTTATTAGAAAGGTCATAAGCCTTCTACATTCAACAGGATTCGACAGGAACCCCATCCGTATCTAACTTTACCCACTTCTAGCACTTTCCCAAACATAGTGTTAGGGAGGCTAACAACCGCTGTATGCGTTCCTCGGTAGGCTTTTGTGAGTGATTTAACAATACAGATACCTTTCAGCCCTCCAAACTGTGCTCCAGAGCCGCTCTTACCTCTTCAGATGTGGTAACCTCGTCCATGTCTTTGATCACCAGTAGCGCATCCTGGGCCAAAGTTTTAACTGACACATTGCTCCCGATCGCTTTCGCTAGTTGCTCTCGAAATATTGCAGTCTTCGGCTTGTCTCCTGTAGTTTGTAGCTCCAGCAATAGGTATCCACTATAACTTTGATGTATGTTCGATACCCTTTCACCATGAGTATTTAGCGTTGGATCCTAGTTAACTTCCCGCAACAGATCGGCAAATGCTTCTTTATTAACAGCACATCCGGTCGAGCCCATGTTCTTCGCGGACGTGTTCGTATTTTGGTGTTCTTTTCCCCTTCACTTTCTGCCATTCTTGTTCTGAACCAAGGTCTCCGACATTCGAAGTGCTTGCAGAACTTTATGAGGATTGCAGACCGTATGGTCACATCAACGTATGAACATACTTAATCGTAAAACCAGTTAATCGTTTTAGGTCAATTAATTATTATTACTGATAGAATTAAAAAGTAGTCCGTGGTACTTATTTTGAACTTTCTGGTACATTATACCAAATTATACCTCCTATCCCCTTCAGACTTGCCCCAAATTTCGGGGATTAGGATTAATTCAGTATGATAAACATAGTATAAATAATATAGAACTAGGTATATCGAGTAATGTATCTTTCGAGTGGATATACATTTATTTTTCGACTGGAATAGCAAAGACACTATCTACATTACCATCTTTCGGCTGGAAACTTTCGTCTAACATTAATAGGGTTAATAATGCTATTAAAAGTCTAGTTTAATGTTTTGCTTTAAGCCATTTCACTTGAATTTTTTTTTTTTAGAAAACAAATATTTTTAGTAAAAAAAAAGTACTTTCGGCTGAAAAATATCGCCTGAGAAATGTCGGCTGAGATATGTCGGCTGATAACTTTCGGCTGAAGCATATTAATATTTGACATTTCATATTATATTTTCGGCTGAGATAGCAAAAACACTATCTGCATTATCGATTTTTTTTACTTTCGGCTGGCAACTATCAGCTAACTTTAATAGTATAAGTGCAGTTTAAGTCTTATTTGAAAATGCATTGTGTGGAAGGGCTAATTCTCATTGTTTCTAGTGAGTCGTTATCAAATTGTATATGAAACATTTATTTGTTTCCAACCAAGACCTCCATGTGCTAAAAATTTTTCTAATAGCCTGTTTTATCGACATTTTCTGGTTGTATACGTTTGTTGTATATTCTAAATATGCATTATCGACATTTTTCGGGTTAAGTGGGAACCAGTCAGGAATAAAAACTTAACTTAATAAAAAAATGAGAATGCGATAAATGGTATTTCAATGTTAGTCAAACTTAATTTTCATGTAAGAAACCCAACGAAACCTTCTACCCTTTCAGCACTGACCAAAAACAATTTTTTTTACGATTTATAATCCAAATGTAACATTTGTGTAAGTAAAAATTTTCGTCACATAAATCCTCAAAAAAATATATAATGTTGTTAAAGAAAACCAGATAACATAATTGTGTAGGTAAACTATACTCACAAAAAAACCATTGCTTAAAAAATTTAATTAGTGGTCAAATCCAACCAACACAATTGTGTAACTAAAATTCAATTGAAATTTAACGCGAAGTTTATTACGATTCGCATTATTTCATCTATCTTATTAGTGTTGTGATCTGATTTTGAGAATTTGAACTATCGATTTCAATAGAAAAACAAAATAAAAAATTGGCGGGAAAATCATTGTTACGTCAAAAAGTAAACGATGTCATCGCAAGATAATTCCGGGAAAAGTAAGTCATTGTTTTTATTATTTCTAATTTATTATTTTAAAATAATATGTCTCAATAGTGGATTAAATTATTGAAATTTTGATTTAATAATTCGAAATCCTCAATTATATAATTTTTAGTACCATAAAATTTATAAACAAAAGTGACCTACACAATTTTGTGGGTTGGCTTTATAATTAATATAAAATTACTTTGGCACATAAACTGAATTTGTGTTGTTCTCATGTTATTTTTGATCCTGTTTTACAAATTATCCATATTGGTACATATTTATATTTTATTTCAGTTGTGTTTGCAAACGGTCAATGGCTCATAGACCAAGAAGAAGTGCAAAAACTGCTCGAAAATTCGGATGATTCGGAAGAAGACCTCGAACATGAACCACCCATTCACAGAAATGTTTTAGAACCGTTATCTGATTCGGATGATAGCGATAACGAAAATGTTACTTTCAATCCAAACGAAATAACTGCTTATCCAAATTCGGTTTGGACTGAATCATCGATGATGAGAAAAAATTTACCTATTCAACATACGTGTACACAAAGTATTGAAATTCGCAACCCCGTAGAGTACTTTTATAAGTATTTCGACGATCAACATTTTAAGGACACCGCTTTCTTCACTAATATTTATTATCTTAAATCGACGGGTAAGGAATTAAAAACCAATGAGCTTGAAATAAGAAAACTCTACGGTATTTTTATGTACATGGGATGCATTCCTTACCCTAGAATACATTTATTTTGGAACCAAAAAATCGGATTTTCAAAGATATCGAATTGTATGTCCAGACAACGATTTCAAACTTTGCGCGCCTTTATCCATTTTATTGATACTTCAGTAGTTCCAGATCCTGTAAGCAACGTTTTCTGGAAAGCGCAACCAATAATAGACGCAGTGAGACGAAGATGTCATCAAATTGAACGCAAAATTGGACATTTTTCAATAGACGAGCAAATGATTCCATTCACAGGCCGTGCACCTGCTGGACAATTCGTAAAAGGAAAACCACGACCAGTTGGAATCAAAAATTTCGTTCTCACTACATCTTCAGGCTTAGTGATGGACTTTGAGCTCTACCAAGGAATATCGACAAATTTAAAGTTTAGAGAGCTCGGATTGGGACCTAGTGTTATTTTAAGATTAACGGAAACATTAACGCCCGGCTGTTTTCTATACTTTGATAGATACTTTTCCACTGTCGGTTTATTTAAACAGTTAAGTAAAATGAATTTTAATGCCACGGCAACAATAATGCTAAACAGAGTTAAACAAGTGCAATTTAAATCCGATCGACAAATGCAAAGAGGCGATACACAAGAATTCGTACTTACAGAACAGGATTTAACCATTTCAATTGTAAAATAGAAAGACACAAGATGTGTGACGGCAATATCAACCATTAGCGGTGTTCATCCTATTTGCACTGTGGAACGGTGGTGCAAACAAAATAAGAAACACCTAACAGTTGATTGTCCTAACGTAATTAATGATTACAACTCTCATATGGGTGGAGTTGACGTTTGTGATCAACAATTAGAGTACTACAGGACATTTATTAAAACTAAAAAATGGCCAGTAAAAATCGCCCATCATTTTATAGATTTAGCTTTAGTTAATTCCAGGATGGAGTATAAACAAGATTGTGATGCTTTAGCTATACCTAAAGCAAAAAGGCTTGACCTGCTTAGCTTTAAAATGGATGTAGGAGATTCCCTAATTTCTGAGAGTTTAATCGAGAAAGCCGGTCCCACCGATACGGATGAAGAAATAATCGATGATGAACCTACTCCAAAAAAGAAAAAGATGGAAGCACTACCATCATTGGGCAGACGATACTCTCCGTCAGGACATTGGCCGGTGTGGGATGACATATTGACTGCGAAGATGTGCCGTTATAAGTCATGCAAACAACGCACCAGATGTAGGTGCGAGAAATGCAATATATATCTTTGTTCGTCAAAGACGAAAAATTGCTATAAACTATTTCACATCCAAAAAGACTGAAATAATTCTGTAGATATATTTTATTTTAATTTAAACTGAATTTTATTATTTTTTTATTTAATTACCAACGAATGTGATATGAAGTGTGATTTGAATAAAGTTTTATTTTTCTATCAATTTTTTCTTGTTTAATTGAAAACCAATCATCACAATTGTGTAGGTACTAGAACGGTCAAACCAGAAATATTTTTTAATTGATATTTGAAAATTAGCGTTATTTGATCTAAAACTACACCGATTTTAACAAACAAAACGGGGTGACATTTGATTTTTTTCACCCAGTTCTTAAAGTCAGATTAAGTTTACCTACACAATTGTAACATTCAGTTTCCAACTATAGAACGAATCATTTTTCTCTTTCTTGTTTTAGGCTACGTATACAATTTTCATACACAATTGTGTTATTCGGTTTTAATTAAGTTATAAATAAAAATAAAACTGGTTTTACAATATGGTTGAAAATTACCTACACAATTGTGTCGGTGAGTGCTGAAAGGGTTTTAAAGAATGCAATGTTAGTAATTTTGTTTTTTTCTCCCAAAGCACTCGAAATTTTGTAAATTCCTTTCTTTAATAAACATGACTTGTTTTATAAAACAATTGATAAAAACCAGTGTGTTTCGAATATTCATATGTGTGATACCATTTTAGAATCCGCATTAATGCCGCAAGTTTTTTTGATAGTTGGTCAACTTTCCATAGTACGTTTTTCCCCCAAATATCATCAAAAATTTTGTTTAAAACGAAATGGCTTCACAAAACCATGGTTTTAATTTGACTAAAGATATCAAATGTAACAAAAATGACTTTATTTGAGAGGCACACGTTCCAAAATCATATTGAAAAAGAAAGATAAACAAAAGAACTGTTAGCTTTTTTTTAATTAATTTTTTAGTGCATACGTATACGATTTCACCTAAAAACACTAAAAGTGGAATAACTTTTTAACCATCAACAAATCGAAAAAAATTTATTTGGCTTTTTTTGTTGGAAAAGATCTCCTCTATCACCCTGCTTCGTTTGGCCCTAAACTTTGTGTATATTTCATATTTGAAAATGTACACATACACGAAATGCTTTTACATGACATTTGAAAAAGGAAATAAACTAATCAAAATTAAAGTATTATAGTAGTAAAATTCACTAAACACTATTTTTGCTTTATCATAAATTATTAAAACTTATCACAGAATTCGAAAAAATATTAAAATGATTTTATTTAATAAATAATGTAGTAAACAAAAATATGCAAGCAACATAAACATGACTTCCTACCGCATCTAAAATTTATCTTCTTCTGCTGTACATAAAAAACAACAATAAATCGTATTTTTAAGTTTTTCTTATTTTCGAGATGCTACTGAAGATAGCAGAAAAATTCAGCAGGAAAACTGCATTACCGACTTTTTTATATGCATTGGTAAAACAAAATCATCAGAAATTTTTTATTGTTTTTGACCTTTTTCTGTAGAAAAACTGTATTATTGACATATTTAAAATAGTCGTAGAAAAATTGACCGAAATTCGAGTAAATTTCAATTGTTTACTAACAAAATGCATTCACATAAGCCAAGACCTGTTTTAATAATAAATTAGAAGTAGAAAGTAGAAAAAATCTCCAGCGTTAGGGTTTAAAAGGTCCGCTAATTTGTTGAATTAAATAAGTTCTTGACTCCTATGTCTATCTACCGAGCGAGTACGACAACACGCTGTGGGAATTCCCGCTAATCGAATATATGGTACATGACACGGGAAAAGTATTGGTTCCGTTGAAAAGAAGAAAAATTCTTTAGGGTTTTAAAGGTCCGCGAATTAAGACTAAGGATCTTTTCTTCTTTTTTCTACAGCAAAAAGCTCAAAAACAACAAAAAAATTCTGCTGAATTTTCTACGATTGCATATAAAAGAGGTCGGTAATGCAATTTTTTTCAACTGAGTTTTTCTGCTATCTTCAGCTGCATATTTTCGAGCGAGAAATAGCGCGCACTATTTTTTTCTTAATAACAGCTAAAATTTAACGAAGGTTTCGTTGGGTCTCTTACATAAAAATTAAGTTTGGCTGGGTAATAACACTAACATGCCATTTATCGCATTCCTATTTTTTATTAAGTTAAGTTTTTATTCCTGATTGGTTTCCACTTTAAGCTGGATTCATACTCCTTCGTTCATTCATTCAAACAATTTTTTCGACCAATCATATTGCTATAAAATGACGTTCTGCATTTTTTCACAAGAGATGGTTGGTCGAAAAAATTGTTTGAATGAATGAACGAAGAAGTATGAATCCGGCCTTACTATTGAAATGTTCCTTCTTTAGTGTCATTTTTCGCTGAATACGTAGGGTTAGTTTTACTAACTAAAAGTAGCTTTAAAATCGATTCCAAAATAATCTAGACACGAGTGTAGTATCTTACCACGTTAAATAAAACATAGCAAGCAAGGGACACGTAGAAAAAATATTTGTTTTAGCTGAGATTCAAGCTTTGTGCACACACACACATATATTCCACCCGCGCAAAGTAATTCAAATTAAAAATTCTGCGTATAATAATACACAAATTTTCCCATGAAACCAAATTTTCCTGCATGAGTGCACGTCACATGGTCGTTTAGGTAATAAAACAAAAATTACATAAAATGATTTCACAATATTCTGAAAAAAAAACCAGAAAGTCGCAGCAAACGCAAATAAGACATAAAATACTTGTCAGCTTAATTCCGTGAAAATTATAATAATCGAATGAACTATGGGTGGGTGTAGGTGGAATATTATAACTGTTTTTAATTGTACTACGGTGTAGTAATATTAGATTTTACTCGTATCACACACCAAGTACAGTCGAACAAAAATATTGCACACGTGTTGTGCGATAATTTGATGTTAGTCAGTTGTGTCTTTATCAGCCAGTGAGAGAATAAGAAAATTTACCAACTGTTTGTTATTTTCTTTAGAAAATTATCCCATTTATTCAATGAAAATGTATTATTTTATTAAAGATCGGATCTAAAAATAAAAAGGAAAACATTTTTTTTTGTTAGTAAAGTTAATATTTATTTATTTATTGTTTATTCTGCTTGTCGGTTTTGTCATTGTTGTTGTTGGGTCACAGATTCTTATGTTATTGTTGTGTTCAAAAATATCTTAATTTCTTCATAGCCACTGGGCAGCGTACATTTCGTATTATCCCACCAATTTTTAACTGCGATGCGATTTATTTTTTATTATTATTTCACGAGATGAAAATGTTAAATATTTATAATGAGACAGTTTTAATGTGTTGAATATTTTTTGATTAATTCTAGGATTTATATTTATGTGTTTTGTACATACGAAATGATTGTGGTGAACACAAGGTTGATCGTTAATTGTTATCAAATAAACAAAAGCTGCTGTATCTATATAGATCTAAAGAAATCTTTAGACGTATGTAGCTTATGTGGAATATCTTAATACTAGGAGTTTTTTGACATTTAGATTAATTAGATAGGTTTTATTACATCATTATGTGGGCCTTGGCATTGCTTTTTGTCTTTAAGATAACTTTGTGGTATATCATTGTTTTGACTTTTATTGTACACGTAGGGAAGGGACTGTTAATTTATTTTCTAAAAAAAATAATTAAATAACAAAGCTTACGTTTGTGGGTTTATAGCGTTACCATCGGTGTCCCACTGATTTTTTGATTGATTTACAGCAAAAAGAACATTTAAAATTATTAGTCATTATCAATAGCGTACATAAATAAATTTGATCATCAATAGATGTCAGAATGTATTTAACGATATACACATAATTACACATCCAAAAGAAACAAATACTGTAAAAAACCAAAAAATATAAGTAATATCGTTCTGTTAAATTCATCTGAAATTAAAATACCAAATCAAGATTTTACGAGAACTTCATTGCCCCCATCTTGTGGAAAATACTGTAAATAGTACTTGTCGTACTGTTTTAATAAAAATCAAAGTTACCAACGGAAATGTTATTTTTCATATACTTCAACACAATTCTAATAACATACGTTCCCGATTCGAGTAGTCCTCCACATTTGATTGGTAATTGAATTTTAAAATAACATTCCACAATAACTACGGAAATGGTTAAGAAAGCACGTATTTTAGAAATTATCCCACGATTCTATCCCAAAAAATAAAACAATTTCAGCAGGCAACACTAATCAAAAAAAAACCCACTCACTCTTGTGTGAAGTTAGCCCAGCCCAGAATATGTTTAAATTGATTCTAAATAAATATTAATTTGTAAAGATAGTCCAGCCTGGAATTTATTAGAAAATTAGCTATGTAACCGTTAAATCTATAGAACTCTTTGTTACAGGCTGGCTACTGCCAACCTGCAGTTATCACTAAGCGCATGCAGAGGCCTCCACGGTGATATTTTGCCGGCTACGTTCTCAGCGAGAAGTGCGAGGGTCGTGGGGTTTGAGGCATGCATGGCTCCTGGCTTACACCGTGATGATACAGATATTTATAAAAAATGGGAAAAAACGCAAATAATAAAAACCCGATGTTCCGCCGAAATTCGTCTGCCGGAACCTGAGGAACGAACAGCCAAAATCAAATAAAAAAATAAAATAATCATAATAGTAGAGAGGTGCCCTGGTGCGCGCATCCGCCCGAACTCGTACGGTGGTAACCACCGGTTCCGAATTCGGATGCAGGCACCAAGGGACCGCTTACCCTACGCCGACACAGGATGGGAACTCCCTCCTCATCACACCACACCGATAAAATTTAATAATTCATTTTATTTACTAGTTTTTATTTAAACACAACAAATAATATAAAGAAACCCACCTTCCCACGATTAAAAGAAAAGAGAAAGGGAGAGAACAATAGAGAGAAACGAGAACAAGAAAACGAGAGAGAGAGGGAGAACAATGAGCACCGAGCGCGCGACCTACGACCGTTATTTCGGCGCTCGATTACAAATTATAATTTTTTTTTTTTTTTTAAATTTAAGAAAAATAAAATAAATTTAAAAATAACAAAAAAAATGAAAAAAATAAAATAAATGTACCTTAATGTAAAAATTTATTGTTGCGGCCTTGTGCGGGCGTCATGCCACAGGTGATGTGCCACACCCGGACCGTTGCGGTGCCTTTCACCGTTACCAACAAAAATGTTTGGGTTGAGGCCTTGGTGCCGTCATGCCACAGGCAACTACAATGCCCGGACCGTTGGGCATCTTCCCGCCGTAAATAAAAAAATTGTAGCCGGTTGGCTACCGTTACGTTGCGGGAGACCCCCGAAAAAATAAAAACACAATAGCCGGTTGGCTACCGTTACGTTGCGGCAGACCACCGAAAAAATAAAAAACACAATAGCCGGTTGGCTACCGTTCCGTTCGCAAACTACTACGGCTGGCCTCAACTAGCCGCCGAATCCGCACCCGCCGTGTGACCTCAACTGGTCACCCAAAATGTGTGGGGCGTTGGCTCGCCGAAAACCGTTTATAATGTGGCCTCACGTGACCACCCAAAATAAGTTAGGCGTTGTCTCACCGATCCCGTATAAATGTCGGGCGTTGTCACACCGAAAACCGTATATATATTTTCGCAGTAAATAAACTGGTACGACTCGCCTCAACTGGCCACCCGTTAATTATATTTGGTATATGTAATTAACTTTTAATCGGATTACCGTTTAATTGAGAAGCCACATAAAACTTTAAAATAAACTGTGGCGTTTCGATAGATTTATATTTCTTCGTATTTTTAATTGTTGGAATACAATAAAAATGAAAATAATTCGATAAATTCCTTCTTTATATTATAGTAAATCACACAATTACACTTTAGTTTTCACAGTAGATTTACTACACTCTTGAATTTCAATTGCACTCGAGTTTTATTTGGTGTGCTGTGAAAATATGCACTATACTGTCTTTAGAAAACTTTTCTTCCCAACCACTCGTCTCGTATGTTTTGACACAATAATAAAAAAAATATTTGTTAATAAATTTACGAAATGTATTTATACATTCAACCAAAATTATTATTATACATTAAACCAAAATTATTATATTATAATTATTATTAAGACTGATTTTTTCAAAATTATAAACGAGACTTTTGTCAAAAAACCAAAACTCTACCTTATAAAAATCAAAACTTTACTTTATAAAAATCAAAACTCTAATTTTTACCAAATTCCAAACTCGAATGACTCAATCAAAAAAACTCTCATGCCGCACAAACGACGCGCAAAACATTCCAGAAGAGTTGTCTTTCTTCTCTGTTTCTCGTTTACATTAATTCGCATTGATGTAAACGAGAGACATATAAGAAAAACATTCTTATGGAATGTTTTGCTTTACACACACACTCGATGCGCATTGGTCTCGCTTTCTCGTCATTCTTCTCACCTCTACGCTACCTTACGATGAGGTACAAAACAAAACGTCGAGGGTGCGTTCAGCGCACAATCAACAAATAACTACGAAAGCGAAGACAACAACCGAGGTGAATATAAAATACCAACATTGAGCAATCATAGAAAGTAGAGACACGAACCAGAGGCAAATACAAAACATAAAATCGTGGTTGCGACCACACACACAGTCGTAACATCTTGTTTGGACTAAAATTATATTAAAATGTAGCACGTTAAAGGTATAAATTTGTCGGAATAAAGGCATTTTTGTGAAATTGGGTCCAGCAGTTTTGAAATGGTCACACTCGTGTCTTACTTTTAGGCAAATAGAGGGCCGTACTTACAAAATAGGGCCTTAATTCTAATGGGTAATTTGTTTAAATTCGAGGTTTAAAAATACATCTGGCCCAGGGCTCAATTTCGCGAACTTGCCACGGAACAATTTTTTTAGTATTCCCGAAAGTAAGGTATGGACGTATAGCCATCTCAAAACTTAGAGCCTTAATCCGACAAATTTGTATATTAACCGCGCCAAATTTAAAAGTAATTTAGTTCAAATACGAGTTCTTTAGATACTTATAAGGGATGAATGGCTAAAATTGGCTAAATTTAAAAGAAACATTTTATTTTTGTATTAAACATCATTTCTTATAAACTCCGGGCTGGGCTAACGGTAGACTTATTTTAATTTTTTTGTATAGAAGTGTGGGATAGCTTCATGTACGGTAAGAGAGGGATACGGTGTTCATCGTAATTAAACTTATTAAGGAAGCTGGTAATCATTGGAACACTGGTGCAGTGATGTTGATCTCCAACTCAGATAAAATCGTCGGTGCACCTTGGTTTCGAAATGCAGAAAACTCAGTTTTTCGTACTTTGAAAGTTTCAAGGTAAAATCTTGCAGATAATGAAAAAAGCTAAATATCTGGGTGTTGTGTTTGGTTAAAAACTGGCGTGGAACATCTGCATCTCATATATTACCAACAAAGCTAAAATAGTTTGCTTCACCCGTCAACGAATTTTTAGTATTGTTCACAAGTGACACTAAGGCAACATCAAAACTGTAGAAGGCCCAAATTTCGAAGTCTATTAATTTGGCCGTAAAGAACCATACCGAAAAGACTTTTTTTATGTTGGGTGTTTCCATGATAAACTCAAATGTCAGCCCAAAAAAAATTATCTAAACGTGAGTTTCATCCCGAATTTTTTTTTCTAGCCTGAAAAAATATTTATCAACAAAAAAATTGTTTTAAACATAAAACTTTATTTCATCCCGAGAAAATAATATTTTTTTAAAATCACACAATCCTTTTTTGTAATCGATCGATCGATTATTTCAATAATATAAATACATATATTATTAGGATATCATGGGGAATTGTGGTAGAATTAGGTAGGAAAATTTAACCTTTATATTTATTAAAATCCTAATTCTTGTTCGTTTTTCGCAACTGCCACTTCCAGTTCATTGCCTTCTTCAAATTTCACTAAAACATGTCCGCTTAAATTTTGGACCAAATTTTATTTAAATATTTTTGTTTATAATCGTTTTTTAAAATATTTGGGAAAAATCATAAAACACGAGAACGCTTTCCTTATAAGCTGCCACTTCCAGGAAAGTTGTAATTTCTGCTTAAATTTTGGAAGAATGATGTATACTTGTTTTAGCATTTGCCTGTATAGAAGCAGTGTGTTGTGTATTCAGAGCTCAGAATTTCTACCCATGAGCCAGCACATTTTTCTATATTTAATATTTATCTCTAAAATTTTTATTTATTTATTTATATTACGACTGAGTCTTGCACCCATTTAGTAATTTTCATTGCATAATAAAGTATTTTGATTAGTCGGCGTAATCAAGTGATTATCCCCAGTTTCGTGTAACTCCTCCTCAGATTTTTCGCCACAGTAAGTCTACTGACCTCCTGGTCGCGATAAGTCCAGTGGTTTGGTTCTATGCAGTCTTGTTGTTGGTGTGGTAGTTAGCATACAGCGTATGTCCAGATTTTCGTGCTGGTGCAGACGTTGTTACAGGCTGGCTACTGCCAACCTGCAGATTTCACTTAAACACATGCAGAGGCCTCCACGGTGATCTTTTGCCGGCTAAGTTCTCAGCGAGAATTGCTAGGGTCGTGGGGTTTGAGGCTTACATGGTTCCTGGCCTACACCGTGATTAACAGAAAGTTGGGGAAACGCAAATAATAAATAAAACCCGGATTCCGCCGAAATTCGTCGGCCGGAACCTGAGGAACGAACCGAATAATCAAAATAAATTATAAAAATAATAATAATAACGGCAGAGGTGCCTTGGTGCGCGCATCCATTCGAATTCAAACAGGGTTAAACCCTGGTTACGAAATTGGATGCGGGCACCAAGGGACCGCAATCACTATGCCGACACAGGATGGGAAATCCCCCTCATCATACCCAACCGAAAATTTTAATAATTCATTTTATTTACTTAATCTACTTATACTCAAAAAAAATAAAAAAAAAAAACCCAACTTCCCACAAGAAAACAAGAAAGGGAAGGAACGAGGGAGAGAAAACGAGAGAGAGGGAGAAACAATACGCATCGAGCGCGCGACCGCTATCCGGCGCTCGATTACAAAAAAATGTTTATATAAAAATTTAAAAAATTTTAGAATAAAAATTTAAAATAAAAAAAATGTACCGAAAAAAATGAAATAAAATAAATCAAAAAAATTGTACCTTAATTATTTAAAAACCAAAAAAAAATCTGTTGCGGCCTTGCGCGGCCGTCATGCCACAGGGTCGCCGCCCCGGACCGTTGCGGTGCCTTTCACCGTTACCAAAAAGGTTGCGGCCTTGGTGCCGTCGTTGAGCGACTCCCCGCCTTTGCGCTCGAGCGCGTGCCTGGTTGGGCACAATGTTGCGGGGCCTTACCCCGATACCGATATAATTGGCTCGCAATCGAATGTAATGAATGTCACACCTCCAGCAATTAGATGTATTATAGTGTCACGTTCACGATTTGACACTCCTTTAATTCACTGTTTTCCAAGTTAATAATTGATAAATTTACTAATTTTTCCACTACAGACAATGTTTAAATATTTTTATCAAATATCCAGCTTTCTTATTGCAGCAAAGTAGAAAATAATAAAAAAAATATTCCAAATGTGATTACGTAAAAAAACTGAAAATCACACACAGTATGTCGTGTTTTGTATTACAAAGTAAATTCTACCGTAAAGTAATTGAAGATTATCATATTTCATAAATCATTCAAGAAAACTGATTTTTAAGCATACACAGAAAAATTCACTCATTTCACACAAAATAAGTTGTTTTTGTAAAACAGCAAAATTTTTTCGTCTTTTTCCTATTTATAGATAGGAATTTTTGTCGTACTTTTCATCAACACAATATTTATATAAATTTTTAGAGATAAGATGTTTCTCTTCTATTTTGTCTTTAAAACACACTAATTTAATCAATTCGAAATATGAATTATTTATTACAACTATTAAGTTCAGTTTACAATGATTTTTTATTTTTAATTAATTAAATGATGACTTTATTACTAAATTTATTCCTTTCAACTCACTGTACAACTATAATCTCACAAAAAAAACTCTCAACACAACTTTATTTTTTAAAGACAAAAACTCGAATTTTTATAAAATTCCAAACTAGACTGACTTAATAAAAAAAACTCTCACGCCGAATAACGCGCAAAACATTCCAGAAAAATTGTCTTTCTTCTCTGTTTCTCGTTTACATCAATTCGCATTGATGTAAACGAGAGGCATATAAGAAAAACATTTTTATGGAATGTTTTACTTTACACACACACTCGATGCGCATTGTTCTCTCTTTTCCAACATCTTTCTCACCCTCGCGCCACCTTACAAAAGGTACGTACAAAACAACATCCACAAAAGTGGGGACAACAACCAACATTGAGAAAACATAGCAAGTGGAGGCACAAACCCGAGAAAATAACATACAAACAGCGCTTGTTACGATCATGTAATCGTAACAACGTTGTAGGTGTTTTGTGGCATGATGCTTAATTTCATCCGCGCAAGCTGGATCTTTAGATCTCGATGGAGGTTGTCGTTTCGAATGTACCACGGTGCATTAACAATACATCACAGGATTTTATTTTGAACAGTTTGTATGATTTTCATATTTGTCTTCTTGGCACAACCCCAGAGTTGGCTACCATATTTTCATACACGTTTCAGGATTTGTTTGTATAGCAGCAGTTTGTTATGGATCGCTAGTTCAGATTGTCTCCCTAAGAGCCAATGCATTTTTCAAAATTTTATGTTTAGTTCTTCTCTCTTTTTTTTTATGTGTTCCTTCCATCTACGTTTAGCATCTAAAGTCATGCCAAGATATTTAGCAGTGTTTGCATGCAATTGATAACTTACTTACTGTAATTGATCAACTTTTAGATTTGTAAAGTTGACGTTTTCATTTACTCGCTCTCTTTGTATGTTAAAATTAGCAGTTGACGATTTAAGCTCCATGTTTTTTTTTATAGATTGTACATTTCTTGTTGTATCTGGTTTGCGTGAATTATCTCTCATTTTTTGTAGTTCTACTGCTAGTTCACATCCTCTGTAGTTAGCTGGATGTTGGCCATTACAGTTGATACACTTCAGTGTTGTAACTCGGGGAACTGTGCAGTCGTTCCCTGCGTGTTTTCCTGCACATTTAACACCTCTTGCTTCACGATGGCAGTACTTTTGTGTATGATTATAATCATGGCAGTTTTAACGTTGAGGTATTAATCGAGTGACCTTTCTCGGTGTTTCTATTTTAACTCTGAGGTTGCGGATAGCCTTAATATTATAAATATTTTCGATTTTTTCTTGGTTTGCGAAGGTTAGCATGAATAGTGGGAGACCTCTTCTTTCAACATTTCCCTCCCTGTTTTCTCGTCTCTCTTTTCTGATGATGTTGACTGCATCGATTATTTTGAGGCCTTTGTTTTGCAAGTCCTCAATAATTTCATCTTTTGAACAAGTTGGATGAAGACCTCTTGCCATTACTTTAATTGGTCAATCATTTTGATCCTCGTAAGTATACCACTGGTGACCATCAGAATTTAATTTGTTAGCTATAGCTTTGTAATCTTCAGGCTCTGTTGTGCTTATTTTCCAAATATTACTACTGAGCGATATTATCTTGTATTCATTTCGTACTACTTCTTTCATCAGTTTCTGAATATTACCGTAATTTGTAATTCCTAGAATATTGATCGGAGGTGGAGCCTGTTTCTTCTTTTTTGGCTCATACACTTTTAATGCATTAGTTGCATTGGCAGTTTTAGTGTGAGTTTGAATTGGCTCAACTTCTTGTGATGATTCATCTTTCCTCTTGCTCAGGTTGGTTTCTTTTCTTGGTTTCGTGTTTGCACTCTTGTATTTCTGTAGTATCCAATTGGTTTCCCTTTCAAGCCAATCTTCACCAGTATGATATTCGACTTGATCTGTGATTACTTGAAATTGGTTGTTACTTAATGCTATTGGTTGGTTGGTTAATGCTAAGTTTCCTGCGTTGTTATTTTTATTTACTGTTTCCTTTAGCATAAGGTTTTCTTTCTTTAGCACGGCAACTTCATTGTTCAGCTGCGCAATTAATTTCTTCATTTTTTCAAATTTATTTATTAACTCCGCGTTCTTTATTACAACTGTTTGTGCACTGGGCATGGCTTCAGAAGTTGGTTTGATAGCTATTGGCTTATGCTTCATATAAGAGGTATTTTCCTTCTCATTGTTAAGTTCAGATAGTGTGGTGATCTCTGGCGTTGGAGTGGTTGGTGGTGTTCTTCGGAGTGCCGTACTTCTTCTACCAAAGGGCCACTCATTTATCGCTTGTCCCGTGCTTCCAGTAGTACTAGGAAAAGGATCAGCCTGGTTGCCTACCGACAATTTCATTTGCAATGCCGCGTTGCTACCTCCAGAATCCGTGGAGCAGCCCGATAAATCGGGGTGTGATTTAGAATCTAAGTTCTGACCCACCTGGAGTATGTTATTGTTTATACCCGACATCTCATCTTTTTGTTGACTATCTGCTATACTGTTTCTCTACTACGTAGGGATTAGATACCACAACCGTTCGATTTACAGTACATTGCCCAGGATGCGCCACATGGAGACTGTCAACTAGCACTAGTTCTTGATGTGTTCTTTCCATCTCAGCTTAGATAAGTTAAGGTTTGAGCTTAGAACCACGAAAATCCTGTTTACATTTTGGTTTGTAAAGATGACATTTACTGATTTGGCTTCATTTAATAAGATGCGGCACTGGGCTAACTTCATTTTGAAGTTTGCTTGTTGCTTCCAATATATATTCTCCAGCTGCTAGGATCACTGCCCATTATTGCCTATTATTTATTATCTGGTACCTTGTGATACACTTGTTGATATTCTTTCTAGTTTTGTACTCGTTTTCCAGTTTGACTCGAAATTGTCGATCTGTGATCTAGGATTTAGGATTTTCAAAAAATTATTTAGGCAGCTCTATACATTCAAGCCCTGCGATACCAAACTCTATCGATTACTGGAGCTGCATCTAAGAAAATAATGGAGGACATCTTGTGCGATTTTCTCTAAACCCAAATTGCTGTCGCGGAATTAAATATATTTCTTCTATGAACAAAAGTTTTTTTTAAATATTTTTGATATTACTTCAAGTACTGATAGCGGTCTATAAGATTTTTTATCTTTTGCTGGTTTAAGAATCATAATTACTTCAACAAGGAAAATATTTCAGTCTGAATGGTGGTCATATAATACTAACACATAAGAAATTAAAAAAAACGCAAACGATTCGTGAAGGTTTTACGTCCATCTATCGTAGTATTTACTTCATGTTTTAACGGAATCATCGCGAACGACCCTATAAACCATTTCACTATCGATTTACTACGGCGGATGAATTAATTAATTAATTATATTTCCGGCCTATATTTGAATCACATATAACCATAATTTTTCCGTCCTATTTACATTACAAATAAATAATTATTTTTTTTTGTATAATGCTTGAATTAATTTAAAGTGCCCTGCTCGCGTATTCAATTAGGCTTATATACCAAACGCATATAAATCATCATGTCAATGGCTTATTTACAGTGTGCAGTTAAAAATAAATTGAAATAAAATAGGAAAACAATTAATGGATCAGTTTTTCAATATTTAACTGTAAATCTATTTTTTGGAAATTTGCCAAAATTTTTATTATTTATGTTTTTGTTTTATTTATTATTTTTTTTTAATAAATGATCATTCGTATCTTCTTGCTTTTCGTGAATTCAGTTTGAAATTCCAAAACATATTAAAATAATTAAATAAATAAAAATGCGTGCTCGGCTCTAAAAAATTACTGCACATTAATCTAATTTACAAAGTAATTAAATTTTGTTTTGTTGTCAATTTGCATATTTAATAAAAAATGATTTTAGGTTTTATTAAAACTATAAATTTAAATTATCACAATTATTATATTTTTATGATTATTCCGAACTCTTTAAGAGAAGTATCTCAAAATTTGCATTTTGGTTTATTTATGTTGAAAATATTAGCACTATTTAGTAAATTGATATGTAAATTTTTCTCTACAACACATTACAAGTTTGGAGCAGACATGCGAGGTTATGTTCATAGCAAAAGTCTATTACATAACGGCGACGTTCGCAACCTTTTCTTAGACTTACGAGTATACAGGGTAAATTTAAAAAACGGCGAGGCCCAACATCTTCGGCAGCCTAACCAGGCCAAATTTACGTGTCATTTATGATTAGGGTGAGCCAATGCTCAACGTTGTTTATTCATTATTCAAAGGCTGAAAGACGCCCAACGTTAGTTTATCCAAAGGCGGGGGGTAGACGCCCAACGGTTATTTTGTCCAAAGGCGAAAAGATGCCCAATGTTAGTTTATCCAGAAGCAAGAAGACGCCCAACATTATCGAGGGCCCAACCGAAGGGCGAAATGTACCATTTTTTTTTGTTTTTTATTTAAATTTTATTTTTTCACTTAAACTCCAAATTTCAATTTTTTCAGTTTTTTTTAAATACATATACATATTTATATTCAATTCCATTTTTTTATTTAACCATTCTGTTCAATACTTTCCTCTTTTCCGTTCTTTTCTTTTTTTAGAGCACGGCGACATATCCTCGCATTCGGTTTTATTTTTTTTATTTTTCATCGGCCAAGTTCTATTGTCCGGTTATTATTGTTGTTGTTTTTCGTATTTTTTTATTATTATGAGCAATAAAATGTAGTTCTAAATCTTTTCGGATCGGTATGTGGGGAGGGGGAAAACTCATTTCGTGTCGGTTCCATAATTACAGGCTGGGGTTGTCACTCCCCATCATCTCCTTGGCAGGACATTTACAGAGTCGTAGTGGTTAGTCCAGCATATGTGCCGTCCAATCGGAGATGACCGTAAAATCCACAGGGTTCCCCGTGGCCTTCAGCGGTCTCATGTTGTCGAAGTGTGAATTGTGTGGGATCAGCTGGAGGTCTCTCCGTGTTAACAGAGGCCTGGTCTGTTGAAGAGAAATGTCTACCCTGTAATGGTGCTTCGTTGTGGCTGGGCATCGGCCTTTCGGGGTCGAGGGTACATTCAGGGGTCTCTTCTGCAGACTGGATATTTGTCACTCGAGGAGATCCGGTCGTCTCTGGGTGGTTACACTCGGTGATTATTTTATTTATTACGTTTCACAAGTTTCGTGCGACGAAATATGGGATCACTTAATTTAATTTCAGTTTATTTAATGGCTTTTGATTTGTATTTATTCTGTTCGACGATGTAGGCCAGCAACACGCAAGCCTCAACTTCCCCACAACCTAAAACACTGAGATCTAGTCGGCGAAATCACCGTGAGAGAGGCCACGGCGTGTTTAGTTAAATCTGTGGAATGGTGTTGAACATACATTCTCTATAATCGTTAAGAGGTGCATTATAGGTAGATTTATCCGTCGCATGAACTGCGTATATTATTAATACGGCACAATTCAAGGCGCCCTTTTGGTGTGGTATAGAAAACCACATTAAGCCGATTGGAAGTTTGTTATTTGTCGTTGTTAAAATTTATCCAGTGCTTAACCAAAACGTTATCCAATATGCAATACGGATTTTTTAGCAAATCCATTTGTTCAACTTAGCAATGGCTACTTTCAGCTCGGAAAAATTAATATATGTTTGCCATGGCGAAGTGCTAATTCGAGTGGTTTGCGTTCGTTTCATGTTATGGTTCATGTTATGGTTCCGTTCATGTTATGATCCAATGTTATGGCGTTATTTGATAATTTTAGATTTATGGAAGCATAAACGACTTCTATGGCCAGAAACTCGATAGTCTCCCACCATAGATGAAAGCGGAATTTGATTTGTTTTAATCTGGACCTAGGTTCGCCATCTTCTCAAAAGAAGTTTTTATATAGTTTGCCTAGAGCCTTCTTATACTCTGGTAAGAACATTTTGGCTACATGAATTAAAAAAGTTTGAATTAACAAAGTTTTTTTTTCTGAATTAAAATAAGTGTTTTTAATTCATTTTAAAAATGAATTAAAATCAGAGTTGAAAAAGAAATAAAAAAGTTCGATAAAATGAATTTAAAAAGGCATTTCTTAATTCAGTTTTAAAATGAATTAATATAAGTCAATTTTTTTTTTTTTTTTTTTTTTTATCAAATTAAAGCACGCAGGCTTATCATTTATTTTCAAAACGATTTTTTTACATATAATAATAATAATATACAAAATGAAAATAAATGAGTAGGGTAATCATCACCGATTTAACGGCAGTATTGATCTACCCTTTAACAAGAAAAATTTGAAAAAAAAAAGTTATGAATATTACAATAAAAATTTAACAAAAAAATATAAAAAATATAAACAATTGAAACTAAAATTAAAATTAAACTGCATCAGACTAAAACTCTAAACAAGAAATCGATATTAGGGTGCTCTAAAAGCCAAACTTTAAGTAATTTGAGAAATGATTTTGAATTTATTTGTTGCCGTATGCTAAGTGGAAGTTGGTTAAATAAGGAAGGAGCAGTTACCAAAAAATATTTTCTAAAATGTTCACTAAAAAAATGTGGAACAACAAATAAGAACTGATCATTGTTCCTAATGTTGTATCGCACATTTGATCTCAAAAATCGGTGCCCACTTCGCAAATAAAATAAACGTAAAACCTTATAAACATATAGATGTTGTAATGGTAAAACTTTAAAACTCAAAAATAATGGTCATGCAGAAACCCGCGAAGCCTTAAAACACATGATACGAATAGCATATTTCTGAACAATAATGAGAATTTTTAAAGTTGAATGATAGCAACCACCCCAACACGATAAAGCATATTCGAGCCTAGAGTTAATGCAGGCATAGTAGAATTTTAGCAATACCGATTTAGGAGCTACAGGTCTTAATAGATATAAGGTTCGTAATGCATTGCTGAGAGACTTTTTTAATTTATCGACATGATGATTCCAACTCAGATTACAATCAACAATAATTCCAAGATACTTGAAACTCTCAACAGCTTCAATGGAAATGCACGAGCTGGAGCAATTAACGGCATTACAAAAACTGGAATGATACGTTAACGGTGAATGTAAAATACTGCCACTCAAACTAAAATGCATAATCTTAGTTTTGTCACTTAAAATTAAGAAATGCTGGTCAAACCATTTCCTCAAAACTAAAAGGTCCGCTGCAATTTTACAGCAAACATCAGTTCGTGAGGACCCACGATAACATAAGCTCATATCATCTGCAAAGGCAACAATCGTGCCAGCCAAATTTGTACTAAAAATTGAGTTTATGTAAATCAGAAATAAAAGGGGTCCCAAGACGGAACCTTGAGGAACACCAATGTTTAAAACATAAGGACAGCTCATAGTTCCATTCACCTTAACAACATGATTACGATTTGCAAGATATGATTTAAACCAATTATTAATGTTTCCTCTGAAACCGATTTTAGAAAGCTTATGCAATAGAAGATTATGATCAACCATGTCAAAGGCTTTTTTTATGTCTACAAAAAGCCCAGCGCACGAGTCGGAATTATTTAGCGATGCATGCACGCCATTTAAAAATTCAATTAAAGCAGACTCAGTGGAAAACCCATTACGAAAACCGTGCTGATAACAACTTATAATACCATGCTTCTCTAAAAATACCACCATTCTAAATTTAATAATTTTCTCCATTATTTTTAACAAAACTGGTTGTAGTGCGATCGGCCGGTAATTATTTAAATCGCATCTGGAACCATTTTTATGAAGAGGTAGTACAATTGCTGACTTCAAAATTTCAGGAACAATACCGGTTTCAAAACAACAATTATAAATATGACATAAAGGCGGACATATAAAACTAATGGAATTTTTAATTAAGGTATTGCTAAAACCGAACATATCGTAAGAGTTGCTTGATTTTAAAGAAGTAAGAAACTTCAAGATCGTCAATAGGGTGGGGATCGTCAAAAAAATGATTGCTCAACGTAATCGCCGTCACGCTCCATAGAACTCCTATAAATAAAAGGAAGACTAGACTTCAGATTTGAAGCAAAACTTCCGAAATAATTGCTGAACTCATTGGCAATATCAGAGGCATCAGTTAATAAATCATTATTAGAAGAATTAATAGAATTAATGAGCTTAATATTTGACGAATTTTTACTTAATATGTCATTGATAGTACGCCACATCAGTTTGGAATCTCCGGAACAATCTCTTTTTATAATAAGCAACACGAGCAGCAATAGTTTTCTTTTTAACCTTAAGACAATAGGCTGTAACATATTGCTGGAAACGTTGATTGTTTCTAGCATATTTTGCTTTCCTCAATAACCATTTTTTTCGTTTAATCATGTTTAATAATGCCTCAGAGATCCAAGGTTTAATAGGACGATTACTACGTGACTTTAGTGAATCTAGGCAGGCTGAGAAAACATCATTCCAAAGCGTCAGAAATACATCAACAGCACACGGATCATCAATAGCATAAATAGGAGAAAAATTAACATTACTTAACAGTTCCAAGAATTTAGATATAATGATTTTTGGCTTAACAGGTAAACCATCATTACTTTTCACCTGATTAATCTCGATCACAACATGCATCAAATGATGGTCAGTAATCATATAATTAAATAATTCAACCTTGACGCGAGATAAATTATTGTCACGTAATCTGCAAAAAAAGTGATCAATACAGGTAGAAGTAGTATCGGTTACTCTAGTTGGATCATTAATAAGCGATGCTAGACCTACGGAAGACATCATGCAAATATAATTATCGGACACGGAAGAGCAAGATAAAATATCAATATTAATATCACCCAGAACAAAAAGGTTTTTACCGTTTATATGTCATAAATATTCAGAAAACTCATCGAGAAAGACAAATTCCGTAACGCCCTGAAGCCGATAAACGCAAATCAAAATAAACGTTTCGTTGCCAATTACAAGCTTTACCTTCACAACATCCGCAGAAACAAGGTTAATAGGTTCAACAAAACAATTTAAGTTACTTTTATAGAATACCAAAACACCACCAGCACGATAACTATTGTTACAACAACAAACAAGATGAAAGTCATTTAACTGATAGAATTTGATTTCATCATCATTAACCCAAATTTCACTTAAGAAAATTAAATCAGGTAAACTAGTAAATGAATCAAGATGAGCCAAAAAAAGATTAAAATTTTTCCTTAGACTTCTAATATTCTGATGAACAATTTGAACACCCATCATACAATCATCTAAAACCAAACTATCTGAAATTCGATTATTGGTGGAAGTATCAACAAAGCTATCAACACCACTAGATTATAGGAATTTGTCATAACAAATACAATAAAAAAAATAATTTAAGAATAAAAATGTGGATGCAAGATAGTTTGTCCTCCTTCACCAAAAAGCTAATATAATATAATCGAAAATTCACATAATAACTAGAATATAAAATTATTTACTTTAAGAATACATTTATAAATAGGTTTAAAAGGCTTATGATTAGTAAGAATAACACATTTATAATATTTTTTATACAAAACAAGTGTTAAGGAAAAGATAAAATAAAAAAGTTTAGGAATAACTGAAGCGAAAAAGTTGAATACAAAAACGTAAATGTATATGTCACATTTATAAAGTTTTAAAAATTTATCAATAAAAAAATTAAAAATAAAAGTTTTAGAATGCCTACTAATAATAAATAATAACAAATAATAACATTATGTAATAAAAGAATAACAGTTTTAATTTTTCTACGATAATAAGAATAAAATAATAAAATTAGATAATAAAAATAAAAATTGGTAACAGAATTATATGCAGGTATTATACCAGCTGTTACCTTACAGTTACGCAATAAAAAACTAGAATTTGTAATTGTATTTGTAATTTGTATAAAGATGAAATGTAAACAAATAAACGTTAATAAGTAAAAATTAATTAGTTTTTTGATGTAGTAGAGAGTTTTTAATTTGATCAATGTTATTATGTGATCGAATATAAAATACTTGCGATGTATGATTTTGACGTAGCATGATGATCCCATTCCGAATCCACAGGAAACGAAAATTGTTTTCGCGTTTAATGACGTTGGCCGCTTTGTACAATTTGGATTGAAGTGGTGATAAGTGATGCATGATAAATATTCTGCTCCTTACATGATTTGTGAATTGAATGCCCAAATCATCAGTAGAGAAATTTTTGAAGTTTTTCATTTTGTTAAGTATTCCAGTTTTGAATTCCACAGATGTTAGTTTGACAATGTAAATCTCAGTTGGTGTTTTTGTTTTAGATTTTGTAGTATCAACTTTACTTACATCGAGAACATCATTTGAACTGATCTCAGGTTGAACAAACGACAATACTCTTAATATAACTTCCTTATTGTCGAGCTTGTTGAGTGGAATTCCAGTTATCACTATATTTGAGGCCAATTTTTGTTGCACAATAGAATCATTTAAAGACTCTAGTAGGTTAACTCTATGACGAAGTTTCGTATATATAGTTTTATATTTTGGATCTCATTTAATGCGATTTTAAGATCATTTCGCAAAGCATCCACCGCATCTGAGATAAAACGTTGTGAGTTTTCCACGCCATCGAATCTAGAGCAGAGGTTATTTATGCTCACTTGAACGTCATCTATAGTGGACGAACTTGAGCCACCGTTGGGAGTATTTGGAAGTTTTGTTGAGCTGGCATTTCCAACATCTATTGTAGTTTGATTGTTCATTTTGCACGATGGACACGCCCAAATAATTAGCCCACTTTCCAATGACTCGTCAAGGTTACCGGCAATATTAATACACTTGAGATGAAAGTATTTTTTACATGAGCCGATGCATTGTACACCTCGAAACCTTGTACCAGTAATTTTTTTGGAGCAATGAAAGCACGTATTCGACATATCCGGAAAAATCACAGGTAATTGATATTTTAATAGCACTGTAATGTTAATTTAATAATCACAAATTTTTACTTATAGGATGGCGCCAAAATTGACAGCAGAAACTGTTAGTACACACCAACTCAAATATAATTTATTCAATTGTCTATCTTTTATACTTTTATATTCAATTTAGTAAATTGAATTTAATAAAAACTATTTAATAACTATTTAATAACTAGTCAATACTAATTAACCAATTTAACTTTTTGTAATTAAGGGTTTATAAAATGAAATAATATAAGCCTCTTTATGAAAAAAATGTTATTTTCATTAATGCAAATTTTTTGGAATTTGAATTTGAATTTGGGACGTAAAAATTTGGCAATGCAAAATAAGGCGTAATTTTACTTTCAGTACACATCGGAAAAATTAGGTAAATATAAATATAAATGGGAATATAACTTTTGGAAATTTTTGAATGCAGGATTGTTTACTAATTTTTTGATTTTCCGGAAAAAATTTAATTTTTTATTTTTTCAATATTATTTTATATTTTTATTAATAATAATTGCTTCGTCAACCTTGCAGACACAGGTCAAAGAGTTTCTCTCGCTCTTATCGCTTCTTCTGATAGTGCTACAAATGTTAAAAGAATCAACTTTCGTATA
This sequence comes from Nephrotoma flavescens, assembly GCA_932526605.1. NCBI lineage: Eukaryota > Metazoa > Arthropoda > Insecta > Diptera > Tipulidae > Nephrotoma > Nephrotoma flavescens. The sequence continues at coordinate 255,717,057 of OW052221.1, forward strand.
TATAATTTTTTTTTAATGTAATTTTAATTCGTTTATACCTTAGAGGAATAAAAAACTGTTGATAAACAATCCTGCATTTAAAAATTTTAAAAATTTATACTCCTTACCTGATTTTCCCGATGTATACGTAAAGTAAACTTTAGCCCAAATAATGCTTATTTCTGAATATTTGTTAAAAGTCGAATTAAGATTTTTTAATTTAGAAATGAAATAAAATGTGCCTTTTTTAATTCATTTTGAAAATGAATTAAGGTAGGTGTTTTAAAAATGAAATAGTGTAAGCCTTTGTTAATTCATTTTTGAGTTTTCTCATTTTTCTAAATCGCATTTTTTAATTCATAATTTTAAGTTAAAAATATGAATTAAAATAAGTAGCAGATGTTCATACAAAAATCAACTTTTTTAATTCTTTATTAAAGAACTTTTTTAATTCGGTACCCCGAACATTTTGTTGACACATTTTTTGAGTTCTTTTTTTAACCAAATCTCTTTGTTACAAGGACTAATCAGGGTTAGTTTTTGGCTAATTTGCGACGATTTGTGGATTTTATGTTCATTGCCGTTACTCGACAGTTTTTTATGTTTAATTTATTTATTTCCTTCGTTTCATCTAAAGCAAAATCAACAAATTCACTATAGTATAATTTGTTTCTGTACTTCGGGAGCTGGTGGACAAGAAACAAATTTTCCGTGGTTTCATTTCGAAACGCTGCCCACGGCTCTGCCTGATTCAGTTTGTAAATAAGTTTTATTTTCATCGTCTTTTGGTTCGAAATCATTTTCAATATCATAATACAAAGTCTGGTTCAAATTTATCCATAAATTTAAGAAAGTGTTTGTATGCTTCATTTAACGTTTCTATTTTACATTTGCTGGAAAAATTAAAGTGAACAGTAAAAGTGAATTAGTGAGCAGTAAACGAGGATAACTAGTGAGTGTTGGAAAATAAAATTTGTAACTTAAATCGCAGAATTTATTACGATTCCATATCGAACGCCCGAAATTCAGCAACGTACAGACAGAAAGATAGTGATATGATTAAGTGGCTTCACGGAGCTCCATGAATATCTTGGAATGACTATGAAAACGAAGTCTAGAAATATCAACTATATGATGAAACATGCTTGAACATAATTTAAATTATAATGGGCTCAGTCTCGGAACCAACCATATCTCAAATCCGGGGAAACCCATTTGCATTACTACTGTATTACAGTAGTGGCTATGCGGAAAACTGGAGAGTATAAGTTCCACAAAAATATTATACAAAACAGATCCAAGATAATAAACCCTGATGATCAGAAATGAAAGGAAAGAATTTTATCGAAATTGAAAAGCTTTCATCTATTGCACTATCTATAGGGGAGTATGTGGCAGAATCTCAAGGATCTCCACAGAATCTACATTTTTGGGCCTTTTATTATCTTTAATGTGAAGTGTAATGAGAAGTGGCTCCCTGAATATCCGCACAGAATTTCTGTTTTCGGACTTTTTCATTATAATTATGATGAAATGAACGGACCAAGATAAACCATACCGACAATCCGCATGGAAATGTCACGTTTTTTTCGAAATTGGACAGCTTTAATCTTTTGCCTCACAAAAGAACTTAGAAAAAGTGGGAGTTTTAGAGATATTGACCAAAAACTGAAAAAAATTATATGGCTGCATAAAATCAAAAAAGTTCCTCTCCAGCTCAAAATCCATTATTTAACCGTGTAAAATGCACAGATACCATATTTCTATCAAAAATATATACAGGTAACTCTCCAAGAACACGATATTCGAAGAAAACGGATACCTTGCTTCAAATTACACGGTTTCAAACTACACGATTTTCAAGAAGTTATATTTTAAAATCGTCTGTGATATTCGTTTATTTGATAAGTTATCGGCTTTTCGGACAAAAATATCACTTTTAATGGCACCATACAATGTTTACGACTTTTCGTGTCGTAGAAAACAAAGAGGCCATTTACTCGACCAAACTGCAAATATTCAACTCTTGCTGTACATAGGTATAAAACAAAATCGATTTGGCGAATTATATCACCAAATCAAAAACTTCTGGAAATTCTCACTATGTATGTGTACTAAGAAAACACATATGCAAGAGTTGAATTTTTTGCAGTGTGGTAGTTTGCAACCTGATGAGTGGACCAATTTTTTATCAATAAGAAACCAAGCTGCCAAGAAGAGACCTAAAGAAGTTCTCATTTTTGTAAGGGTTGGTGTATGTTTACACCAGAATCCTGGGGTTAAAAATGGGGGCAGTGCATTTTTTTATTTTTTGTAGAAATACTGTGAGTAAATGGCGTCTTTGTTTTTTACGACTAAAAAAGTCGTAAACATTGTATGGGTGCCAAGTTGAAGTTGTGATTTAACACCATTAGACTATTTCTTGTGGGGTTATTTGAAGTCATTGGTCTTTAGCAATAAACCAAACTCTCTTCAAGCTTTACAAGTCAATATTGAACGTGCTATATTCATGACATACGACTTGATTTAGTGGAAAAAGTGCTCGAAAATTGGGTTCATCGAATTCGTCCCTATGCAGAAGAAGTCGTGGAGGCCATTTGAATGACGTTTTATTCAGAACTTAATTGCATCGTTTGTACTTCACATTAAATTAAAAACATTTCAATTTCCTTAACAATTAGTGTGTTTTTTTTAAAGAGTGATATGATACTCTTAATGGAAAACCCTGTATTTCCATTATTACATGGTTTTTTACTCATTAACTCTATGATTTGTTACCCAACTATTTTGTTGATTTTGGTAATGACTTTAAAACTGATTGACTTACACACAAAATCTTTAAAATTTGTTTATAGATTTTTGATCTATCATTTGTGATTCATTATGATTATATTGATTTATTTTTATTCGAAAGAAAAAAATATTTTTTTCGCCTTATAACACAAAATATTAATAAGCTTGAATGCGTAGTGCGTACAATATATCAGAATTTTTGTAAAAAAATTGAGTAAAAAAACTGCCCAACGAGCAATTCTAGCAGTTTAGAATTATGTTGCAATACTTTTTGTTTGATATCTCCAACTTTTTTTTATAAATTACAGGCAAAACGAATATTTTTATGTTTATTCAACAAAAACATTTTATTGCAAAATTGTTTGAAGTGATTTGATAACGGTTTTTTTCCATGAAATTTTAGCACGGCATACTTTATGAAAATAAAAATTAACATACAAAAATATACCTAACAAGTTTAATTTTTTTGCCATCAGGGGCTCTATTCTTGAGTTCCACATCCATTTTCCACATGTGGATATCTGTCAAAATTCCCTTACAAATTCCCTTACCATTTCCACATGTAATTCAACATGTACAAAAAATTCTATATTCTTGAATCATTCGGAATTTTTTTTTCACCACATTTACAATGTTTATTCACCACTCTTAAATCGAGTCCAACTTCGTAGTATAGTAAATTTATTGTTGAGAATTTTCTATGTTTGGCTTGTCAAATAGACAGAAAATTAAAATAATTTTTAAATTGTTTGTGGGATTTAAGAGCAAATATTTAAGTGTTTACTAATAAAAATAATTATGGCGGGCCTTGAAGAGAGGGCTGAGGCGACGGAATTTCAACGCAGTGTACGAAATAATCAGGACTGTTTTGAACTGTCCGAAAAAAAATTTATAAAACTTTCGCATTTAATAAACTAAATAAGTCCATTTATGGTCGATCGCTTTAGATCGAGTGCTTTGAGCCCGGAACAAAAAGTAAGAATAATGCATAATACGTTTGCCATAAAAATTTTTGTGTTTCCTAATGTACAAATAATAATATTATTACATATTTTTAGATTTTAGGTTCACTGAGATTTTTTGCGGCCGGTAGTTACCAGCAACATGTTGGCCAAAACATCAATATTTCAATGAGCCAGCCATCAGTAAGCCGGAGCATAAATGAGATGATCGCTGCAGTTCATTCAAGTAGATTTTTCAACGAGGAAGTTCATTTTTACAAGAATTTGAATGATTTGAACACGGCGCGACAGAAGTAAGACTGAATTATACTTAATTTAATTTTGTAATAATATTGTGTTCGGTTTTATAGGTATTACGAATATTATCAATTCCCTGGGGTCGTTGGATGTATAGATTGCACCCATGTAGCAATTGTGCCACCAATTAAAGAAAATACGTCAAATCCAGAATACATCTACGTAAATAGAAAAAATTATCATTCAATTAATGTTCAACTTGTAAGTTTCTGGTTAACGAATTATGTATTTTTATAAATTAAATTTTTTTATTTTTAGATTTGTGATCTCGATTAAAAAATTATAAATGTTAATGCTAGATTTCCCGGATCAACTCACGACAGTTTTATATGGAACAGTTCCTCAGTGCTACCTGTGATGGAGACGTTACATAGGCGATATCCTGGCAATTATTAAGGGCTAGTTAAATATATAGACGAAAACGAAACGGACTGAAACGAAATGAAACGGAAAGACGAAGGAGGCATGGTTATATAGACGAATTGATGAAATCGTTTTTTGACATTTATTGTAATTTTATTTATGTACATACAACACAGTCGCGGACGAAATAAATTGTTTTTGTGATTATTAATAAATATTCCTATAAAATGGATATGGAATTTTATTTATTAGTTCTTTTACTTATAAAAAAAATAAAAGTGAGAAGAAATCGACGTGTACGGCGTTGGGGTGTTCGTCCATTAAATCAATCGATTAAATAATCTTTCTAAAAATGAAACAGGAGGACTCTGAACAATTTTTTAAATACATGCGTATGACGGCCGACACGTTCGATTTTTTGCGAGAAATTATGGCGATGTAGTATTAGTAAATGGGCACTTGTTGGAAGTTCAATGGAGAGATGATCACACACTTCTGTTAGTCGGTTGGGGCAAAATCGATCAACCAATATTGCCTACAAATTGAGGCACGATTTGATGGCTTATGTGAACGGGGTTGGAACAGTGCCATGGCAAACAAAAAATATTATAATAAATTAATCCTTTTAAATAAAACAAGAATTACTTATAATTTTATATTTATTTTTTGTAACTAAATAATTGGTGATGAAACCATCTTTATGTATTTTCGGCATTCCCTTTTAATAAGCCTTAACAAACTCACAAACATGGTCAATGGGGGTCTATTTCGAATCTATTTCGTTAATATTGTTCATTGCGTCGGAATCAAAAAAGGATAACAAAAAAATAACAAAACCGATAGTGTATAACCGCAAAGACGAAACGAAATGAAATTGAATTGAATCAACTCTTTCGTCTGATTTCATTTCGTTTCGTCTACATAACTGGTCTAGTAGGTTTTCTGGTATTCAATTCGTTCGTTTCATTTCAGTTCGTTTCGTTTCCGTCTATATAACTAGCCCTTTATTTATTAGGCAAGAATAATAAATATACATAATTTGAAAAGTAACCTAAAAATTATTAAATTAAAATATAATATATAGGTGATTCTGGTTACGGTTTACGACCATGGATGCTCACACCATTTAAAGATGCAGCTGAAGGAAGCCATGTATGTGAAGTTAGCCCGAAAACCAGCCCGAAAAAATATCTTCTAAAAGAAAAAGCCTCAGCCCGAAAAATATTAAGAAATACCTCAAAATAACATTCCATCCCGAAAATAATAATTATAAGAAAATATGTACAAAACAGTTATATTTCGAGCTAAAATATATTAAATACACAACAATTATTGCTATTTTACTGTCAGGTTTAGTGTCTGCTATCTACCCAAAATAATACAACAATATGACTTATTCCGCCTTATGCCTTAATGTTAAATACGTGAATATGTTTACCACTGGATCTCAGCTCACAGGGATTGATAGATATAACGGTATATGGGGAATGTTAGATAGGACCTTTAGCTATGTAGAACAACAACCCCTATATATCAACGCGATGGTGAGAAGGGTGTTTTATGGAGCTACATCTACATATATGCCTTGATACTAACAATGACCAACATTGAATTTGGTTTTGCGAATAAATTCAAGAGGTTTCTGGCTGATGGTCGATCAGAAATTATTCTACATTGAATTTGTTATTGCGAATAAATTCAGGAGATTTCTGGTTAGCGGTCGATCAGAATTTTATCTCGCTCGTTTTTGAGATGTTACCAGTTTACGCAAGAGCAATGGACCAAAATCATTCACATACTTTCTGAATCTCTATTCGTTCCTTTATCTAACCGTATATACATTATCTTTCTAGCTACTCACAAGCGTTAACTAAGAAAGGGGGTAGCACATTTCGTGACACTTAAAATTCTAACATATTCCTTGTACTGAACCTGTAGACGTGCTGTACAAATTATGGTAGAGCCTTTTATTGTTGTATTTAATTAATGAAAAAAGGAATAATGTAACTACATATGTAGTTTATAAATCTATAAATTACAAATTTATTGTTGTGTGGATTTTGTATAGACCACTAGACCACCATATGTGGATTGACTTCAATGATGTGTGGATTTCTCACGGTAGACTCATATTTGTTTAAGTCATCGTATCGGCCCCACTTTCCTTTGTTTGTACAATAACTTACAAAATGTCCTGCTGCAAATTCTTGATAATTATTAGTCTGATTATTTTGCTCGTAACTAACAATTCCTATTACAATTCACAAAAATCTTGTCTAATTCTAATGTGGGTTCGATATCACTTATTTTGGTTCTCAGACGGTTTAGCGTATCACTTTCGGTATAAATAGATATAATTGGGTGATACGTTTCGTTTTGGGGATTCAATTTATTAAAACACACTGGACATGTTTGATCTGGAACTTGTTCTATACATTTACTTAAATTTGAAAATCCAACTTTAGATAATGTCAACATATTCACAAGAAGAAAATTCCGTTTTTCTTCAACAACGGTTTCACAGTGTTGGCCTTTAAGATTAACGATTATGCTTGGCAAACTTTTAAGTATATATCCTGAGACATCTTGTATATTGCAATCACAATTTTGCTGTATGCCAAAAATTCCAATGAGTATTTCTTTTCTAACATCATATGCCCTCTTTAGTTCATTGTTAAGTATATTTTGAATTATATTTTTAACCCGACCTTCTCGTATTCCACAATTGGTTATTCCCACACTATTTACCGCTGCAGCTAAACTTTGAATAAGGGCATCTAACCCAGACGTATTAGTGTAGTAATCGCAACTTTTAGTGCCGTTTTGCAAAATCGGTAATGTTTTGTTATAAGTTGGCCCTCTGTGTTTAACGGGTAATATTCTTTTCACTACCTTACATGGTCGTTTTGGTGTACTGAAGTTAATGCCATCCTTCGAATTTTGACTTAACAGTTTTATAGTTGAAATTGAGCGTTCCTGCGGAGTTTGAGTTGCAATTTCTTTGATTGTTGCCAAGCTAAAATAGGAAGTTTTAGTTTTGGGGGTCGTGGCATCATAATTTTTGCGTTTCCACACTGATTGGCTTAATTGCGCTTCATAAATTGTTAGATCCACGTCAGATGATTTCAATTGAATTTGATTAGTTTGATTACTAGTCACCTGACCAATTTTTACCTTAATTGCCGAAATTGGAATAACAGCCACAATTTGTCGATGAACCTTAACATTTCGTTCGTGAATTTCCCTAATAAAACGTCCTATTTTAGTTGGTAATTTACCAATATTATTTGATGTTTTAAACCTACGTTTAATGGTAGCAAAATAGTTTTCTACATGGCTATTGCTATGTCGTACTCCTTTATTTAATATACCACTCCATAGTGGCAAATATGCCATGTATTTCTTTAATATTAAGTTGTGGAAATTTATATTAAAAAAACTATTAACACCACCAACTTCAGCAGAATCTTCGTTATTTAAAATTATAGAGATTTCATCGACAATTTTTTTAAAATCTTGAAAATATGGGCTTTGTATATGTATGTGTATTAATTGTGAACCCCGTATGAATGAGCAATAACAATTATTCTTCGTATCAATCGAGCACCTTATGTTTTTTGTGTTGTATCAATCGAGCACTAATTATTAAAAAACCTTTTATACGTGTTGACGCGTCGATGGTTAGTTTAAGAGAGAGTTTTTTATTTTTTCGTTTGTCAAATTTACACAAAATTCTGTTACACCAATGTTCTTGCTGTGGTGAGAGACATCTAACCTTTTGACATATTAACTAAGTGTTTTGCTATAATCTTTAGTACATAATTTGGTAGACAATAATCTATTATAAAGTAGATGTCTATGCTATTGAGGAAAATTTTTTGTTCTTTAGAAACGTCAAGCAAATTGTAAACAAGTCAATTTGCCTGCCGAATATTAAGTGTTTTAATTGGTAAGTTATATAATTCAAATAATTAAATTAAGATAAAATACAATTGTGATTTTTAGTTAACCATTATGGATAGGAAGACAACACGGAACAATGGCATCAACCGATTTGATGATCTGCTGATGTATTTTTAGATAAGTATAAGCTTCAGCTTCGTTTTATTTTGATGATTCTTTGTGGTTCTTTTCGTTTATTTTAGGAGGTTGTGAAAGTGAACCCAACATCCTCCCCGCCTTGAACCTTTCGGTTCAATAATGAAACTTGGATGTTATGATGTTTTATTGTTGGCATTTGCTGATGGTGAACTTGTGGAATTTGGACCCTCAGGAATGTGTGGTGCATCTTGTGTGTGCTTTTGATAGTGGACTGTATTCTGTGATTTATGACTGTGAAGCGCATCTTGTGGCATGTTAGTTTCTTGCTGGTACACGGGCAAGACACATATTTTGTGTATTGGACGTTGAAAAATGCCACTTGCTGTTTTGATTGAGACAACGCGAATGTGACCATCTGGTCCCGGATGCACATCTAATATTTTTCCCAACGGCCATTTACATGATGGAATATGTTTTTCGTGGATAATGACAATGTCGTTGATACGTACTGAATCACCCATTTTACGCCATTTAACTCTCGCTTGCAATGTGGGAAGATATTCCGAGTGCCAACGCTCCCAAAAATGCTGAGTCATTTTTTGCACCATTTGCCATCTACTTAAATGTGAACATTTTGCCTCGGTTAAGTCATTCTCGGGAATTTTTATATTATTATGGCCAATCAAAAAGTGCGATGGTGTTAGCATTTCGATGTTTGGTTCTGTTGTCGCGCAGAGAGGGCGGCTATTTAATATGCTCTCGATTTCCGTCAATAATGTAATCATTTCCTCCAGAGTGAGAATTGTGTTCCCAATCACGCGTTTCATATGGAATTTAGCAGACTTGACGGCCGACTCCCAGATGCCACCAAAGTGCGGAGCTTGAGGTGGATTGAAATTCCATTTTATATGAGCTGTTGCAGAAAACTTGAGTATCTCTGTCGAGTTGCGAATGGCCGTTTCGATGGTTCTCCTTAGCTTGGCTTCAGCTCCAACAAAATTACGACCGTTATCGCTACATATGTTGGTAGGGACACCTCTGCGTGCGACAAATCTTTTGAGTGTGGCCAAAAAACACTCACTGGTCAAATCCGTCGCAAACTCAATATGCACCGCCTTAACTGTCAAGCATACGAATAAGCACATATATCCTTGGTAAGTTTTTTGTCCTCTTCCTTTGATGAGATGAAAATTAAATGAACCGGCATAGTCCACACCGCAGTTCGTGAACGGTCTGGTTGCTATCACGCGTGACCGAGGTAAATCTGCCATAATTTGAGTACGGAGTTCTGCTTTATTTCGTTGACAGATTACGCAACTTCGAACGAGGCTCTTTGCTTTATTCCTGAGTGTCGGTATCCAGAATGTCTGCCGAGTGATATGCATGATTAACGAAGGGCCAGCGTGCTTGTACTGCAGATGAATGTCCAGTAGAATTAACTTGGTAATATTTGAGCTTGCGTGTACGATTATCGGATGCTTTGTATCGTATGAGCATTCACTGTTTTCGAGCCTACCTCCGACTCGTAGAACGTTGTTATTATCCAAGAACGGATTTAGGGCTGTTAACAGACTGCGGTTGGACACATTCTGGCCATTACGTAGCGCTTCAATTTCCTTGGCAAAAAATAACATTTGTTCATATCGACAAATTCGATGTAGGCTGTCACGGAATTCATCTGAATCAGGAATTGGAGTAGTTGTCCTGTCTGCCTTTGCTTTCCGTGCATTGTTGATGAATCGGATGATATAGCAGACGACGAATTGCAATTTTTTAAATGATGAGTACTTCCTGATCAGTTGATCTAACCAATGTTGGTCTAGCCAATGATTATGTAAAAGCACGAACGTTGGTTGTGACGTGTGTAACCCGATCGCCACAGTACGAATAGATTGCGTTGGTTGTGGTGGCCAGTGTTCTGATGAATGTTGGAGCCAATGAGGACCGTGCCACCAAAGTGAGTGAGAACTTAAAGATTTAGGTGAGAGCCCCCGAGATGCACAGTCGGCTGGATTAAACTCCGATGGCACATGTTTCCAACGTGAACGCTGCAATGTGTTTAGAATCTCTGCGGTTCTATTCCCAATAAATGTGGGCCACTTGCTTGGATGATCACTAAGCCAATCCAGGACGTCCTTTGAATCAGACCATGCATAGATGTTATTCACCGTTACCCGTGTTTCCGCCAAAACGATCTTCATGAGTTGTGCTAGTAAGAGGGCACCCAATAACTCCAACTTCGGGATTGATAATTGCTTGGTGGGAGCCACCTTTGTCTTTGATGTGATTAGCTGGATCGTAGTTTCGCTGCCAGTGACGACCTTGAAATACACGGCCGCTGAGTATGCGAGTTTGCTGGCATCACTAAATCCATGTATTTCTATGGATGATGCCTGAGTCGTGCAGATATGTCTCGGAATGATAATAGACCGTGCATCCAAAAGATCTTCTCGCAGAGTTAACCATTCGGTACGTAAATTGTCCGGCAGCGAATCGTCCCAATCGAGGTTTTTCATCCACAACTGCTGCACAAAGATTTTCATTCGAATGATTACTGGAGCCAACCAACCTATAGGATCGAATAATCGGTTCGCATCAGAAAGCGCTGTTCGTTTTGTGTGAACCGAATGTCGTGGCAGGTAGACGTTGAACGTAATTGTATCGTTGGCTGGGTTCCAGGATATACCTAACACCTTCACCGTATCCGAAGAATTGTGAGCTTCGGCCGAAAATGGTTTATCGCTAATGTCCCGATGCTCTGTCGGAATGTCCTTCAATAGTGCTTTATCATTTGCCTTCCATTTTTTCAATTTGAGACCATACTGTGAGAGAACGTTGATTAGGTCATTTCTGATTTTTTGTGCTTCTTCACAAGTATCTGCACCCGTCATAATGTCGTCAACATATGTGCATTCATTAATGGTAACTGCAACGTCTGGATGGTGCTGTGCTGCTTCGATTGCAATTTGCTTCAGTGCTCTTGTGGCGAGGAATGGTGCTGAAGACAGTCCGTATGTTACTGTTCGGAGTTGGTAATGTTTCAGAGGACTGGACGTATTCTCTCGCCAAATGATCCTTTGCAGATCTGCGTCACACTCGGCGATTCTGATCTGACGGTACATCTTTTCGATGTCCGCAGAAAACACATACTTCTTCTCCCGGAAACGTAGTAAAATATTGAATAAACTGGCTTGAACGGTTGGTCCGACTGCTAAGCAACTGTTAAGAGATTTTCCAGAATATGGTTGAGCAGATCCATCGAAAACTACTCGTAATTTATTTCCCTCCTCCGTCGACTTCAGCACTCCATGATGTGGCAAATAATAGGATGGTGATTTACTTTGATGTGATGGTGAGACTTCTGACATGTGCCCAAGAGAGATGTATTCTTGCATAAACTTGGTGTATGCGTACTTAAATTCTGGCTGTTGAGAGAAGCGACGTTCAAGAGCCTGAAATCTTCGCATGGCGAGATTAAACGTGTTGCCTAGATTGGTATTCGATATTTTGAATGGCAACTTGACGATGAATCGACCACTTGTATCTCGAATAGTATGGTTGACAAAATCCTCTTCACAAAGAGTTTCTTCCGGAGACAGGATTGTTTTATCGTTGCCGATTGATTCCACTTCCCAAAATTTCTTCAACGTCGCATCGAGTTGCATCAAATTTACAGTTGTAGATAATGTTGGACAATCATTAGTCTCATTTGCTCGAGTACTATTTTTTCCAACAACCACCCAGCCAAAGACGGTGTTTTTCAATAGCAGCTGTGAATTTTTTATGTGTCTGGTACCGTCACGAAGTATTTCAAACATGACATCCGAACCAATCAATATATCAACTTCAGATTGTTTATTAAACGAGGGATCAGCCAATTTTATCGAGTCAAGTTCCTTCTTGTGTATATCAATTGGCTGAGTAGGTAACCTACAGGTTATGCGTGGCAGGACAAAAGCAACCATGTTCAATGTGTGTTCATCTTCCGTCCTCAACTTCAATTTTACGATTCCTTTGGTTCGTTCGGCGATATTGTGTCCTACTCCACTGACAAGCATGTTCGAGTGATCCTTGAGTAGATTTAGTCGTTGCACACATGAATTAGTGATTAAACTCAATTGAGACCCCGAGTCCAGGAGTGCACGGCACGTTGAGAATCCACCCGTTGAATTTTCTATTTTTAATGAAACAGTAGGCAGCACCGCTAAATCCTGTCCTTCGTAGCTACAGACCGCTGTGAGAGGTTGAGTTTCCGTAGGCTTTGATGACGAGTTCTCAGTTACGGTTGAAGTAGTTGCCGAGTTTGAGTATTGAGTTGAGTGCAACATCGTATGGTGGCGCCTTCCACATTTGTGACATCTTCCTCGATTTGAACATCTTGACACTGGATGAGTTATGCTCAAACAGTTATAACAACGATGATTATCGTGAATAAAATCGATGCGTTTCTGTACGTCCATTGCGATAAACTCTTTGCATTGTAACAATGAATGCTCCAAGCTTGAACAATATGCACACTTATTTAGAGAACGTTGTGAAGTGGATGGCGTTGTTTCGTTGTGAGTCGCGATATGAGTTCGTGCCTCATTTCTTGGTCCAATGCGCTTTGAATTACTCGTAGATGTGTCCAATGCATCAATACGTCGTGTTAGAAACTTAAGGAAATCACTGAACTTTGGATCATCTAAGTCAGTCGAGTGATGTGCCCATGCTGTTCTGGTTTCATCGTCCAATTTTTCGAGTAATATGTAGATAAGCCATGGGTCCCTGGCTTCGGCAGCTTTGCCCAGTGCTTCCAACCCACGTACCACCTCGTCTGATGTATCCATCATCCTTCTCAGTGCTCCGGCATTAGAGTGTTGAATGTTAGGTTGACTCACGAACTTCTTGATAAATGCGGTAATGATGTGACGTTTGCGATCATACCGATCCTGCAATTTGGCTAACGCGATTGTATAGTTATTTTCCGTGATTAAAATGTGCCGAAGTAACGCCGCAGCCTCCCCATCAAGCAAACCCTTGAGGTATTGAAATTTTTGAGCCTGACTCAACCGTTTTGATTCATGGATGGTTTTCGAGTACAGGTCGAAGAACGAAGGCCATTCTGTGTAATTGCCAGTGAATTTCGGGATATTTATTTTCGGCAATTTTAAATCCGCTTCCGCACCAATGAATTGCGATGTGTGTCCATTCATTGTTTGATCAGGCTGTGGCAATATTAATTCTGCGATCGATCTTTTTCGAACCCACGTGGTGAGCATGGCGACGGTCATGTGATAATCATCTTCAAATGTTAAGTCTCCGTCCTCGTCCGGCTTGAGCATGATGATCTTCATGTCATAATCGTTGAATTCGTGCAACAACCCATGGCATCTCTCTAGCCTTGATTTGATTTCTTCCAACGTCGTTTCTTGCGTTACCGCCTTTGCGAAGTTAGCAATTTTTGTGAGCTTGCCTTTGATGCACGATTTTTGTTTTCTTAGTGCTTGGATTTCCTTTTCCATACTTGCGACGTGATGGTATGACACACACGCACACCCGATTGTATTTCTTTAAGCGTTGAGTGAGTTTTTGTTTTGTTCAACAATTAATGTACAGCTCCGGATGCGTACACTGATTCAGACGTATCCGGCTCGAAGGACCAGCTTATGTATGTGTATTAATTGTGAACCCCGTATGAATGAGCAATAACAATTATTCTTCGTATCAATCGAGCACCTTATGTTTTTTGTGTTGTATCAATCGAGCACTAATTATTAAAAAACCTTTTATACGTGTTGACGCGTCGATGGTTAGTTTAAGAGAGAGTTTTTTATTTTTTCGTTTGTCAAATTTACACAAAATTCTGTTACACCAATGTTCTTGCTGTGGTGAGAGACATCTAACCTTTTGACATATTAACTAAGTGTTTTGCTATAATCTTTAGTACATAATTTGGTAGACAATAATCTATTATAAAGTAGATGTCTATGCTATTGAGGAAAATTTTTTGTTCTTTAGAAACGTCAAGCAAATTGTAAACAAGTCAATTTGCCTGCCGAATATTAAGTGTTTTAATTGGTAAGTTATATAATTCAAATAATTAAATTAAGATAAAATACAATTGTGATTTTTAGTTAACCATTATGGATAGGAAGACAACACGGAACAATGGCATCAACCGATTTGATGATCTGCTGATGTATTTTTAGATAAGTATAAGCTTCAGCTTCGTTTTATTTTGATGATTCTTTGTGGTTCTTTTCGTTTATTTTAGGAGGTTGTGAAAGTGAACCCAACAGTATATATATTGGTTTTGTGTTGTCTTTATGTTTTTTCAAATTATTATTATCTATAGTGGTCAAATTAAAGTTTGTATTGCTTTGTGTTATTAAACTGGTCAAGGAACTTAATGATTGTTGCACTTCTGGTATAATAAACTTAGATCTTAATATTACTGTTAGTTCTTTCCATATCTCCTTAATAGCCTCATAGTTTGTAGTCATGAACAACGATGCAAGAATTTTTTTAATTATTTTAGAATTTAATGGATATTTTGAGAAATGTTTATTTACATTGCGTCATTGTATGCGATAAATGACAGCAACATAAAAAAACTTTTACCGTTGTTTCTTTGGTTTTAGAGCATTGATTATTATTTATCCATGCATGAGTTACGGTGAGGTATTCAATTATATCCATATTATTGAAGGAACCCAACACAGAATTTAATTCAGCAAACGAAAAATCGATTACCACTGAGTTAAACACTGGCCATTTTTTAAATTGTCGTTCGATGTATAACTTATATGACCTAAGCCACCCTCCAATCGAATCAATATTGTGGCTTGAACTAACCATATCTGTTATTGAAAATGGTGACTTAGCATCGGATTCAGAAGTCTGGGCAGCTACTACAAGAGCATAGTATAAAATTGCTGAACAAGTTTTGAAAGAAGCACGAACCAAACTACCAGTGACATCTAAATAAACCGTTAGTTCTTTGTCTTTAAATGAGTCCTTCATTACTTTCAAAACATTATTCTGCATTAAGCTATAAATAACAACAATAAACGGACGGCGCATAATTTTTTGGATATATTTATCTTCACTTAATGCTTTGTTTTCCCACTCTTTGTCGATGTCAATAAAATCGTCAGTGTCGTTGTCATTGGATTGCAATGCCTCTGATCGTATTTTTCTAAGTACATTATGTGATTTTGATTTTTGAATCGTATTGCTTTTTTGCACAAATTCAATGTCTTCTTCTTGAATTAAAGTTTCTGCAACTTTTTCCACTGATTTTTCTAAAAGTTGTTTTTTAAAGATGCTCCGCGTATAACCTGACGTATGACCGATTTTTTTTGTAATGTGCATAATACGTTCATTCGTACTATAAATTTCGAAAATTCCATGACTCAAGTTTTTATTTACAAGCTTATATTTCCGACATGGTGTGTTTACAGTTCGATGACCACAATAAGTTCTAATAGTTAAATGATTTTTTAACACATCATACCCTTTAATTTTTATTAAACAGCCAGTAAGTTTTGTCAAATTTTCAATACATATACGACTCCAACACTCGTTCATTAGGTAGAAAAATTTGTTTCCAAATACTGTCTGAAATGTTTAAGTTGAAATCACATTTTTTATAAACTAGTTTGGTGAGATTATTTGATTTAAATTTATTCAACTTCTTGCCACTCTGGGAAGTATTAGTACTACTGCCAACAGCTAGGAGTATTTTATCATGACAGAAATTCAAATCTATATCATCTGATTTATCAAGAATGATTGGCCTTCCATTCATTTCGACTGAACAATATTCTTCCTCTGCAGAATTATTTAAACAAATATTTACTGCAATATTTTCTTTTAAATTATTGTTTAATGATTTTGATTGACAGTCGATTTGGTTTATGTTGACTAATGCTTCCATTTCAGCTTTATTTTGATTTTCAACTGATATTAAAATACAACTGTTCTGAAATGAATTATTCACATTGTTTTTTTCTAACTCAGTAGTATTGGTTGGAACAAAATTGCTTCTAATATATCTGTACCAAATATTATAAACCTTAGTACGATTTGAGATATTGTTGGAAACTTTAAGTAATTGACATAATTGAGCCATATAATTAGTATTAGAATTTGTCAATTTAACATTGGATAGCGATAGTTTTTCTGTTGCATTTTTAACTAAATCAACAGAAATTAAAGTTCGTTTCTTTTTATAATTATAAGATTTTGGTTTTTCTAGACAATCCATTTTCAGTAAATTAATGAAAATGGAAGCGGAATAAAATTTTAATTTCAATGTAGCGTCGTCCTAAAGAAAGCCGGTCCAAATATTATAAGCAGGTTTAATGTTTTCAAACAAAAAAATATCAATCGTCAGATAAGGATGTCCTAATACGAGCGCAGAGGTCAAAAATTAAAAATCAAAACAACAAAACAATATAATCACAATTTAAAAGAGAGTCCAAGAGAAAGCGAAGGTCGTAGTTAAAAAAAAAAACTTTTTTTTGTAGCGAAAAAGAACGAGAAAAAACACAAAATTTTTTTTTAGATACGATACGAATAGTACAACGTCTGAAAATGTATTGAAATATAAATTTAAAAAAAATTCCTTTTATACTCTGTCAATTTTTTAATTTTCGCCTTTTCGCTATTTATCAAGCAATTTTTTGAAATATGCAACCGACGATGCAATCAGTAACACTAATGCTTTGAGGGTTGGTAAATAGTTACCCTACTTTAGGTGAGATAACAAGGGACAGTTTAATCTAGAACATATACAGGTTTTGCATATTTTTCAGTTCAATTTAACACACGCCTTATAACAAAAAATAATTTATATTTATTTAAAAATAGTTGTTGATATTTTTGAATTTTTATTTTCACCAACCAATTAGTTTCAAGCAATGTTCAAACAGTTTCGAGCATCATCAAGAATATTTTTGAAATAAACACCTGCCGGTTTTCCGATTTCCCAAAAAATTTAGTGGGGTCTCATAATTAGTTATTTTACATAGCTAAAGGTTATACATAACATTCCCCATATACCTTTATATCTATCAATCCCTGTGAGCTGAGATTCAGTGGTAAACATATGCTTATTTTTAGTATGAAGGCATATAGGTAGATGTAGCTCCATAAAACACCCTTCCCATCATCGCATTGATGTAGGGATTGTTGTTTTACATAGCTAAAGGTCCTATCTAACGTTCTCCATATACCGTTATATCTATCAATCCCTGTGAGGTGAGATCCAGTGGTAAACATATGCACGTATTTAACATTAAGGCATAAGGCGGAATAAGTCATATTGTTGTATTGTTTTGGGTAGATAGCAGACACTAAACCTGACAGTAAAATAGCAATAATTGTTGTGTATTTAATATATTTTAGCTCGAAATATAACTGTTTTGTACATATTTTCTTATAATTATTATTTCCGGGATGGAATGTTATTTTGAGGTATTTCTTAATATTTTTCGGGCTGAGAGGCTTTTTCTTTTAGAAGATATTTTTTTTTCGGGCTGGTTTTCGGGCTAACTTCACATACATAAGGAAGCCCTGAAAGTTATTATAATGAGAGACTTAAGCACACTAGAAGCATCATTGAACGAGTAAATGGCATACTTAAAATGCGATTTAGATGCCTATTAAAACATAGAGTACTACACTATATCCCGGAAACAGCATCGAAAATAATAAACACCTGTTGCGCATTGCACAACATGTGCATTGACAATAACTTGGAACATATTTTGCCGGAAGAAAATGATGATCCACTAGATGGCTTGAATATATATGACGAAGGTGACATTGCTTTATCAGATGGTCAGTTGGTTAACCAAACCGTTAACCCTTCATTATTAGCCGGAAGGCGATTTTTGTAACAACTTTTTTTCACAATAAATTTGTGTTAATAAAGAAACTCATTTAATTTTAAAACTAATTTATTGTTTTGTTTTACATTATTTATTATGTGCCAAATGTCCCATGGTTTTTTCTGTGTTTTTCTCTATATGTTCAAGGCTTACCGCATGTTTTGCTTGACTACTCGTTTCCTTAGCTGCTGCAATCCTCGTTCAAAATTAGGTAATTGCTCTGATTCCTCCAAATTGGCTTCAAATCCGCCTGTCAAAAATTCAATTTGAGTGTCGTTAACTTGAAACAAATTTGGATATTCTTCGGATGGATTGCTGTGACATTCTTCTGGAGGTAATTCCTAAGAAAATAATCTAAATTAATAAGTAAATGATTTAGGTAATACAATTACTAACCAATTGGGCTATGCTTTCTTGAACATTTGTTTGTCCAAAAATGCAGGTATCCCAAATAATTTCGCTGATTCTCTCCTCGAAATCGTTTAAAATGATTAGAATGGGGGGCCCTCCACCAGTCGCGGAAGCTAGTTTTTTATTTTTCGAAATTTTGGCTCTCACTTCATTTCTCATATCCTGCCAACACTGAAAAATATTTAATAAAAATTATTATGTTTTAAAATATTTAATACACACGCATACTAACCTTTCTCCAGTTTTGCCATGATTTGTTCGAGCCTGGGATGGCGTTTAGCATACTCGCCCAACATTTTGCTGCCGCTTTAATGGTGGTTGTACTATCTAATTTTTTTATTAGAATAGCTTTATGATTTTCTATAAAATAAATTAAAGCAGTTTTTTGTGCTTTTGTAACATAACCACTTCGTTTATTTTCCATTTTCTCCATTTTTTTAAATATTTTTACTTTTATTTAAAAAAAAACTTTAAACCAAAACTAAAACACAGTCGAATTTTTAAATCAAACGTTTTAAATAACATAAACGTCAAATAACTAGCATGGGGCATTTTTTCCACATACTTTATACCCATTCGGAAAATTCCCTTAGTAGGGAATTTTTTCCATTAGTAGGAAATTCAAGAATACATGAATTACAATTTCCGAACGTTTTTATAAATTTTGACAGATATCCACATGTGGAAAATGGATGTGGAACTCAAGAATAGGGCCCCAGATTACTTATAGTTGTCTATTTTCAAGCCAGGGTCATAATACCATAAACGATTCGTAACGAAATTAGTGAAATTTTCTCGGACATCTAGTAGGGATATGAACTGCTTAAAGGAATTTCCAAGTACTCAACTAATAGTCCGGTCAATCTAGACATTCGAAGGTACATAAATTCGCATCAAGCTGAAAATTGGTAGAATCGTTCAAAATGTGATTATAAATAAAACTTAAAAGTTCCCCATCATTCTCGTGTATGGAAAAAATTTTACTCGAGGTCAAAGGTCAAAAAAATGAGTTTTTCGCGATTTTCAGCGAAACGGTATGTCTTATCATAAAAATATATTAGACAAAAATTGTAGGCCATCATATTATTCTATCAAAAATGTATCAGTGCTTTTTTTTCTACGAGCCACCCTTTCTGGGATATAACGATTCTAAAAGTTGTTCAAGTTGTTATGGGCATAAAATGCACACGTTTCCACGCCACCTATGAGGTAGTGTACTTAGGCCCTGTCCCAAACACCGACTTATTTGCTTATACCTTATCCAAATAAGTCTGCTATCGAGGTGACTTATTTTGAAAGCAAAAAACTTATTTGATCAAACATCAAATATACTTTTGATCATGTAAACATGAAAAATTCAAAAAATTATCAAATATTATTAATAATTTTCAAACATTAGTGATATTTCACTTAATTAATAACTATTAGTACAATATTGTCTTAATAAATTAATATAATTAATAGATTTTAGAGATATAAAATTTTTTTAGAGACATAAAAAGAGGATTAATAGAGGTGTAGCTTGCGTAACAAAAATTATAGCTTGCGCATTTCGCGCATCTCCACCTACAATAATAAATTTTCATCGTGTTTTAATAACTCAAGACACATTTTTATGTTTTTATTTATTAAATATTTCATTAAAATAAATTATTTTTGTGTATTTTAATATTTTTATTTAATTATTAAATAACAAATTCCTAAAACATGTTTTGTTTGCTATATCTGTCAAAATAAGTCAGTAAAATCGTTTGGGACGACTTGATCGACTTATTCAAGATGGCGTCAAATAAGTCAATTAGTTTGAAATAAATCGGTGTTTGGGACACGGCCTTAGCGCGTTTTTTTTTAACGTGGTTTCCCCAGTAGGCCTACTCCACGGGTCAGTTGTGATCCTGTTTAATTTAAAACTATTGCAAAATTACGGAAATTTGTAAATATTGTAAAAGATAAAAGCGATGTAAATTAAAAAAGTGGTGAATTTTATTCGTCTGAATTGTAACCGTCAAACTCTTCTCGTTCTTCTTGTTCTTGTTCTTGTTCTCGTTCTTCTTCTTCTTCTTGTTCTTCTTCATTCTGCATGCAAGTAAATTGCGTCAATCAATAGTGATGTATCCTCGTAAGTGAATATTTCCTCCATTGCCAGATTCGCAGCTTCGTCTTTAGGGCGACCGACTTTAGTTCCAGTGGAAAGTTTTACGAAAGAATTATATCAATCACGATGATACTTAGCTTCAGCAGCAACTAAATCATATTCAAATGCGACTCGAGCAAGAACAGCTTTTGCTATCGTCACGAGTCCGAGCTACTTCCAGAATTGAATCTTTAAATTGAAGTGTACTTACTTGGCTAATTCGACGGCGAAAATCTGAGGATTTTCTTCTTTCATACTCTTCATTTAATTTCTGGCCACAAAATAAGCATAGTTCTTTAAAACAAAAAGCTGATTCACTGACACGTGATCTAGTACCAGGAGGACTTACTGTGGATGTACTGGCTTCTTGTTCTTCACGTTGTCTTTTATTAGCTGCAGCAATAGAAGACTTTCGAGTATAATTTTTACGACGAATTTTCATGTATTATCACAGATTTCTGATTTTTGAACAATTCTGAAAATTCATCTGCTCTTTCGATACTTGCATTAATTAATGACTTCATACCACGTTCAACAGTAACAACTTCACTTTCAGTTAAAAGTTTAGCACAAATAAAACAATATTCAGACATTTTTGTTATAAAAGTCAAAACAGCACGATATATAGGTTAGGATAAACACGTGATTTCACTACAGCGTGTCGCTCAAGACTAACGGTATTTCATTTATTATAGCAGGTGTAAGACCCTAGCCACACACACAATAGAACAAGAGACAGATGTTGTCCTCGAAGTTACACTGGCGTATGAAGTAAGGGACTGGGTTTCATTTGACCTGATATTCTTATAGTTATGTATATTTTATATTTTAAGTATAAGTTACAATCACCGATAGAAAAATATTTCAACATATATAACAA
The DNA here is from genome assembly GCA_932526605.1 of Nephrotoma flavescens. NCBI lineage: Eukaryota > Metazoa > Arthropoda > Insecta > Diptera > Tipulidae > Nephrotoma > Nephrotoma flavescens. The sequence continues at coordinate 255,738,795 of OW052221.1, forward strand.
CTCTAGATAAGAGATGTATATACGTGGCGCACTCATGCATATTATGCCCATAACAACTTGAATAACTTTTTGAATCGTTATATCCCAGAAAGGGTGGCTCGTAGAAAAAAATCACTGATACATTTTTGATAGATAATATGATGACCTACATTTTTTGTCTAATATGCTGAAAATCGCGAAAAACTCATTTTTTTGACCTTTGACCTCGAGTAAAATTTTTTCCATACACCGAGAATGATGGGGAACTTTTAAGTTTTATTTATAATCACATTTTGAACGATTCTACCAATTTTCAGCTTGTTGCGAATTTATGTACCTTCGCTCTCATTTTTATGTCTAGATTGACCGGACTATAAAGCTCATTGATTTGATTAATTCAATTTCATTGCAATTTTTTTAATGAACGTGCATATTCGACATATTAGAACCAACATACAACAGACATTTTTTTTTAGTTTCGTTTATTTAAATAAGACAAAAAATAAAAGAAAATTAGAAAAATGTATAAAAAGAAAATCTCTTTATACAGCCTCTGTACCTACTTAAGCGTACTGTTTAATCTAAAATCTGTGCGATTTGATTGATCTTTCGTAATTCACTTCAATTACGAAGTGATGACAGAGATAGTGTATGGTGATTAAATTTGTTTAATTTTTAATTAAGTTTGTTTACTTTCTAATTCCGCAATAACACAAATTAATTTCTATGTAATTTATGTTACTTTTAGTATACAGCAATTGAAACTAATATTAATTAAAGTTTGGTTAAATTATTGTATAGACATCAATCTTTTGATTTGAAATATGGTGGCCTGGGTTACTTAAAATTTTATTTTACTTCTTGTAAATGTTTATGTTGTTTTTATTTTCGCAGACTCCGTAAAGTTCGTCTCAAGTAAGTATAATTGTTTTGCATTTTTTAAAAATCGTATAAATTATAATTTCTATTTCTATTATTTTGTTATTTATGTATAATAATTAAAAATAGATGAATGTTTTAATTTAGTTTATTTTAAAAACAAACGATAAAATAATTTATTGAAGCGCGTAATACCAGTGGATGTAGGCTAATCAAAAATAAGAAAATAAAATCTTGATAATCAACTTGTGATCGAACAGAAAATTTATTTATCCCCGTGTTATAGAATGTAGATCAATACTTAATACTGCAACAATGTCGTTGGCCATTATCCAAATTATAATTTTTCAATACAATATTAACAGTTTTGTACAATAATCTTAGACCATTAAATACTATGGACTGATACGAGTGTAATTTTTCTCTCTCCAACTTCTTTAAGGAGCTGAATTGATTTTGCAGCGGTTTTGCTTACTATTCCATAGTTATTATTTTGGTAGAGCGATGATATTAAGAGAACAAAACTGTACGAAAATAATTCTTAAAATGTTCGTATTCTCACTTGAAAATATTAAAGATTATGCAGACACAACAAATTTGAATTCGGATATGAAGTTACCACGCGGTCCGGCACTTCTGACACAAATTTCAAACAAACTAATTTTCTGGATTTGAGCTCTTTTGATAAAAAATTGGATTTTTAATTTTTGTATTTAAAACACTAAAAAGGCTTCGCTGGTGATGATGTTCTCACATAAATTTTGAGAGTTGTGCATGAACTCACTGTAACTCCAGTTGAAATTACACTTAAAAAGTTCAGATGGATCACTTGATATGTTTTACAGGGGACGCATGCATCCTTTGCAAAGAAAACAACGCGTTTATTGTTCGTCATTTATAGATGTGTTAATGTGCCTTAGTGTTTACGGTCAGACGCACGGCATGTTAGATAAAATGGAGAAAGAGGAAACACAACAAGTTGCAACAATTCCAAAATGGCTTTTCGTCGACATTGAAATTCTGACGGACGACGATACAACTTGTCAACAGTTGCGTGTGCCACGCACTCTTTCACCCAACCATTTTATTACTTGCCGCTCAACATTATCTTCCTATTAAAATTATCTAGATGAAATGATCCTATACACGGATATCAACAGTATAAAACCACCGCGCAGGTGTTGAGCCCCGAGTAAATATTTTGCTTTATTTTAGAAAATAATGTACTTACTTACGTATCTTAATCAACACTTTTTATTCCTAAAAGTAAGAGTAAAAAATAAAATTGTTAAATACTTTCAAACAATTAGATAAAAAAAATTGTAATTTAAAAATAAAAATTAAGTTTAAACTAAACTCAAATTCACTTGCGAGAACTAATCAGAAATACGACATACAACATACACAAACAGTAATCTGATAAGAATATTAGGAAACTAAAATGCAAATGTGTTTGCAAACAGTTTGTAGGTGGTTTAGAATTATCATCAGCACATCCGTTCGAAATTTGTATATAAAAATGCCAAAATTTCGTTTAGAAATCAGTTCAAACGTAACAATGCATCTATTCAAATTAATTATATTTTCACTGGTTCTGCTGAAATCGGGCGATTGTGGTGATTTCATAAAACAAGATGGACGCGTGTATTATATAAGTTTTCCACAAACAAAGAACTGGCATCAAGCCTATCGATATTGTTCAAGTCTCGGAATGTATTTATTGGACATTCGGACCGAATTAGAAAATGCACGAGTTCGCCAAATTTTGAACCAGTATCATACGACGCATAACTTAACAACTCAATCATTTTGGACAAGTGGCACCGATTTGGGAAGTGAGGGTAATTATTATTGGTTAACAACGGGCCAACAAATTATGTATACCAATTGGTTTGGCTCGAATCCGGACAATTGGTTTAATCCCGAGTTAAATGAAACAGAAAATTGTATAATAATTGCTAAATATCGTAATTATCAATGGAACGATGGTGCATGTGGCGGATCAACGCATTTTATATGTCGAGATACGCATGATGTGACAAATTATAAATCATATGGCTGTTCACTTTCTGTCGATTTCGATTAACAATTTTAAAATTTAAATATTAATAAAATGTAATGAACGTGTAAATCGCGATTGTGTGTTTTATTTGAAATAAATATTCGTTCAAAATTTTGATAGCACAAATTTTTCATTGATTGTTACTCTTGCTGCAACTTCCCAACGATGTACATCCATACCGCATGTAAACATTTAATCGTACACTACATCATCGTAAGTATTTCACTATAAGGCCAGATCATCGTATACGCATACTTAATCGTAAGACCCGTTAAGCTAGTGAGGAAGAAATTTTTTTGTGGGTATTTTTGAGTTCGACATTTTTTTCGAGCATATCGTTTTCGAGCACATGGATTTTAAATAAAAGTTTTAAAATGATAAATATACATTTAATTTAAGAATTCAATTATAATTCAAATATTAAAATAATCTAATTTTTATTATACAAAAAATTTAAAACCAGGGGCGGTATGTTGTACCATCAGATAGAAATTCGAAAAAAGTCGAATGGCGGTATGTTGATAAAGTTTTATCATTTAAAACCAGAGTAATAATAAATGTTTCACTCTTTGGATTCGACTTTTTTCGATTCGAAGTGATGGTACAACATACCGCAGAGGTTTGGGGGGGGGGGGGGTGTGATTCCACAGTAAAACAAATTTTTTTCATTAAAAAATACTAGGAAACCGAAAAGAGAAGATTATATTTCAATTACGTTAGAGTGACAAAGACAGAAACTTTTGTTTTTTATAGCAAAATGAATAGTCAAAATAATGACAGATTGGTGGCAACATAACTTAAAAAAATTTGAAAATAAACCATTTTATCGAAGCAAAAAGTTTTCAAAAATTTATTTTACCCTACAATGAACGCGTTGTATGTAGCGGCACAAAAAAATAATCCGGCATTCAATTTTTTTCTTAACATTTCACCATAATATTTTTTCAACCATAAAATTGTCGTAGTGTGCGAAAAATATTTCTCATCGCATACTATTTTTTGGAGGTGTATTAAAAATGTTGATATACAAAGTATTGATGTGTGAATTCCACAGTGAAACAAATTTTTTTAGTAAAATAAACACGAGATAGAAATATAATTTTTCTTCCAATTTTTTTCGATATTTTTATTCGATTAAACTTTTTTTGGATATTTTATCTTTCGTATTATCGTTTCGATGTTTTCGAAATCGACTATTTAACTCAAACCCGTTTGAGAGCGACGGCGACCAATCTCCAAAAATCTAATTTGATCAAAGGATTAAACTTGATCGAATTTCCACTAAGGTATGATATTTTAAAATCGGCCACCAGATCTCAGTCGAAATTCGATTATAAAATCGATCTTTTGCTTTTCGATTATTTTTTCCGAAATTTGTTAATTAGAATATATTTTACGATATGATTCGATTTTGAGACTTTGTGAGACATTTTTTGTTGAGCGCCTCCACGTTTCCAGGGGAAAACTTCATAAAATTTGGGACGATTTCAATCAGGTCAATAACGAAATCTCGATGAATGGAGGTGAATCTGATGCTGATCTGATGATGATAAGTTTTTCGCCTTGCTAGCTCGCTACATAAGATCTCGGAACGAGCCTGCTGCCGCCTCAAACAATCAAACTCTCAGTTTTGAAAGGTCAAGGGCACCAACCCCTTATGAATATTTCGGTAACCGACACAAATTATCCTAATGCTTGGAAAAGGTACAGCAAACCTAAAATATAGGTACAAGCCCTAATTAACGAAGGTTTATGAATCAAGGTACCAAAACGCTGAGAGTAATTTACTGAAGCCGCTGACGGGATAAGTCTAGGTTTAAAGGCAATCGGGAAGAGGCAGAAACCAGAGCCGCTTGGCTAATATATCTTTTAGTCGAAAAGTTAGACAATGAAACTCGCATGCATTGGGCTGAAGAGTCAAACGATGACGATTACCCAACATTTAATAATCTTTTAAAGTTTCTTGTGAAGAGAAGCAACATTTTGGAAGCGTGCTAATCAATACAAGCTCAAACGCAAAATTCGCTAAACCTGCACCATTTAATAACAAACGGCAATCCACGCCTTTACATGCATCTTCTTTAGCAATATCAAGCCCGATGTGTAAATCGAGGCATTTTCTTCACAGATGTTTCCAGTTCCAAGCTCTTGATCACAACGGAAGAATGGAATTTATTGCTAGCCACAGAGTCTGTATGAATTGTTTACGTAGTGATCATAGTCAAAAGGAGTGCTCATCTAGTTATAAATGGTCAATCTGTGCCCAGCCACGTCACACAATGCTCCACAATCACACTTCTACTCAACAAAATACCACTACTGCCAACATCGCAATTAACGATACAGCAATCGAAAGAAATAACGCGATTGTTTTGTTGAACACGACTAAGCTTAATTCGTATTCCAACCTGAAAGACAAAGCAAAACAATATTCTCAAAATCTGTTTCTAGAAATCAAATGCATACGTTGTTACCTACTGCATTGATCTACATAAAAGATGCCACCAACAAACTGCAAGTTACAAGAGCTCTGTTAGATTCTGTCTCTCGATCTACGTTTATAAGTGAAAACTGTGCTCAACGTCTACAATAATCCAGAACGTATTCCTGTATCTCAGTTAACGGTATATAGAAAGTACAGTTACAACTTGTCTCCCGACATAACTCGAAAACATCATTTCGGTTTCTGCTTTAATCCTCAACAGACTTACGTCTAATGTATACCATCAAGAAAAATCGAGATATGGAAATGGACTTACATCCAAAGTTTACAACTAGCGGATCCACAATTCACCCATCCTAGCCAAAGGAGTCGAGTATTTAGGCCAGTCTTTAAACAACATTCTGTTAACTGGTCCAAAACTTCGACAGAATCTCGACAACAAATTATGGTAGCAAGGACCGCATTATACACAACTTCATCGCAACACCTGGCCTTCCTTATCAACTCATGATGTACAGCTTAGTGAAAGTGAGGTGTTATGTGATCGAGAAAAACCTAATCGGCTATAGACGTTTTTCAAAGGCAATTAAATTTTAATTTGATAAATTAAAATAAAAAAACTAACAAAAAAAAAATTAAGTTGCATTACATAATTGTCAATATATATTGTTATTAATATTTACTTGCCAGGGGCGGTATGTTGTACCATCACTTCGAATCGAAAAAAGTCGAATTCAAAAAAGTCGAATCGAAAAAGTGAAAGTTGTATCATTTTTGCTTTTCGAAAATGATACAACATACCGCCATTCGACTTTTTCGAATTTCGATTCGAAGTGATGGTACCTGACATATTTTAATGAAGTAAAATTCTTTCTATTCGATTTTCAGACTTTGTCAGGGCAGTATGTTGTGCCATAATTTCGAATCGAAATTCGAAAAAAGTCGAATGGCGGTATGTTGTATCATTTTCGAAAAGCAAAAATGATACAACTTTCACTTTTTCGATTCGACTTTTTTCGAATTCGACTTGTTTCGATTCGAAGTGATGGTACAACATACCGCCCCAGGTGAGGAACTTTTATTTTATTCCTTTTTCAACCAAAAAAATGGCTCTATTAAAGTCCAAACCACACAATTGTGTGAGTAGAAAATCATAGTATATAATGGCGTTTTTGATAAAAAATTTCACTTGATTTGAAGTACAACCAACACAATTGTGTGTATAGTTATAGTGTTTTTTTTCGAGCGAAAATAAGTTTGAAAGGAATATGTAAGTTGATGCAAAACACATACAAAAATAAATCTTTGACATGGTACTTTTCCGTACCCACACTATTGTGTTAGTAAAATAATTGATAAGATTAATTAATTTATAAACAATACAATTTTGTGCTTTTTCTTTAATTCTTTATAAATCTTAATATTTTTTGTGTTCGCGTAAAATTGAATGCGCATTCGGTATTACACCAGGCTTACGCCAATCCATAGATTTTTTGACATGTAATTATTATTGCAAATACCCATACAATGATGTGGTTTATGATTACCTGCCTTTTGTTTTTCGACACTGAATTCTGCACTCGAACAGAGGGTCATAGTTGTGTTTATTAACATCACCGATCGTAATCGATGACGAAAATTCGGTTTGCATCCTTGCCTCTGGTGGGGTTCGAACCTAGTACCTCCCGGTCCAAGTACCGAAGCTTTAACCAATGCGCCACTTGTCCGGTAATTCGGGCCAGAAATACCAGTAAGTTAGATATAGTGTTAGATAAACTAATTTTAAATGAGGCCACGCCCATTACCACGTGAAATATTTTTAGATTTAATTATCTATCGAGGAATAGCTAAAAAACAATCTTAAGTAGAAAATATTGTTCAGAATATACCTACTCAATGTAGTAGCCAAGAAATAAGTATGATCTTGGATTTGGAGGATAGGTTCCTACAAGGTCACTGGAAAGTTGATGAAAATTTCCAAAGACCACACTATAGTCAATAATGGCGATTGGTGGTATCTTCTCTTCTGACAGTAATGTGCAAAAATTCTCGTATTGGTACATCATTATTTGGCAAGGTTTCGCCTCATGTTAAGACGTTGACTGACGAGTTGAAAGAAACGGTCCTAAACAGGACATACCCTATTAAAGTTAGCCGACTCCAGCCGAAAAATGTCGATAATGTAGATCCAAACTAAGCAAACGAAAATGACAGCCGATTTTTGTCAGTAACATCCCAGCCGAAAAATGTCGATAATGCAGATACGAATTTAATGCCGTAATGAATTAATTTATATTACAAATGTTTATTTTGTTATTCATAAAAACCAACTAAATAATGTAAAATAAATTTTCATTCGAAACAATTAAAACTAATATACCAATCCAAAATATTCTAAGTGCCGAATTAGATGTTTGAGGAGGTAAGGTGTGAAATGCCTCTATAGTTACAAGTTTGGACAATATTTTAAACGGCACTTCACATAATAAATATCATTTAAAAACGACAGGTCAATTTTCATGTGGGGAGTTCGGGAAAACTTGATTGAATATATCGTACACACAAAATTTGAAAATTTCCAAAAATCAACCATTTAAAGTGTCATGGCTGGAAATAGATTCAAATGAAAGGTCTTATTGATGATCATGCCTGGAAAAAAATTTCAGGTCGATTTCTATGTTGCAAGTCCGGGAAAACTCCGTTGAATATATCGCACACACAAAATTTGAAAATTTCTAAAAATTGACCGTTTAAAGTGTCATGGCTGGAAATAGATTCAAATGAAAGGTATGATCATTAATAAGACCTTCCATTTGAATCTATTTCCAGCCATGAGACTTTAAACGGTCAATTTTTAGAAATTTTCAAATTTTGTGTGTGCGATATATTCAACGGAGTTTTCCCGGACTTCCAATATAGAAATCGAGCTGAAACTTTTTCCAGGTATGATCATTAATAAGACCTTTCATTTGAATTTATTTTCAGCCATGACACTTTAAACGGTTAATTTTTAGAAATTTTCAAATTTTCTGTGTGCGATATATTTAATTGAGTTTTCCCGGACTCTCCACATGGAAATCGACCTGCAATTTTTGAAGTTTTGCTTGATATGTGCCATCTAGTTTTGTCAGTAATAAAATAGTTTTTTATTATAGTTTTAATGCATTTAATAAAAAAATTTAATTTTGAGTAATATATGTTAATAAATCGAAATAAATATCTTGCATCTGCATTATCGACATTTGCACCTGGCACAATTCTGTTATATAGCTAAATCTGCATTACTGACATTTTTCGGGCGGTGATTTAATCGTCACAGCCGGATCTGCATTATCGACATTTTTCGGCTGATATATTTTAATTGTTACAGCCGAATCTTCATTATCGACATTATTCGGCTGGATCGAGTCGGCTAACTTTAACAGTATACAGGACATTACCCTCCAACGAAACATTACCCTCTCCTCTATTATTACTCTACCCCATCCCCTCCCGCCCTTTTAGAATAATTTCGATAATTGAAATTCGAGGAACTTAGGGACTTAGTGTTTGGTCCCAAGTACCAAATTATATAATAACGATGTATTTGCTGCTTGGCTGGTTATCATACAATAGCTATATGCATGTCGATCGTGCATGTTTCTGGTGCAATTCAGAGCAATTGCAGACTTTTGAAGAAGATAATGAATGGAGCTATGAATTAAGTTACATTTTATAATTGACCTAGTAAATTGCATATAAAACTTTTGGAGAAAAATATGAACTACACCCTCGTTATGAATGAGCTTTGATGCTCAAAATGGGGCGTGCGTTTTGCAAAATTGTAAATTGTATAAAAATGAAATGAAATGAAATAAATGAAATATATAAAAACACAAATATTATTGGGAAAATCAAATGATTAAGGTATCGTCGGATAACATTCCAAAATTAACATAAAAATTGTAAAAAATTTCAAAACATGAAAAATATTGCAAAATATTTGCCAATACACCATTTCGTCAGGAGTAACATTTTGATTTTTTAATATTTTATTATGACAGAATTTTGAACTATAACACACGACATGTCGTAAAAAATTATAAACCTGTGTTAAATATTTAAAAATAAAATTATCTATCACGCGTGTGTAAACTCCAGGTAATTCACATAAATATTTTATTTAACATAGTCAAGCTATGGTTTTTTCTCTATCTAGTCTAGTATAGAAAGCCATCTCTTCATATTTTAAATAGGAACCGAGATATGGTTTTTCTTGACATGGCTCAGTATGGCATAGAGAATACCCATTTTCATCACGATTGGGGCATTATTAGAAAATGATCATTTGTAAGGGAAATGTTATATTTATGTGAATTACCTGGAATTTATCGAAAAAAAAATCCTCGTGTTTTGTGGCACTCCAAGTATCAAACCAATGTCGTGCTGAAAGATCACTTTGTCATGTTCGCGTTCTTTGTCACTGGTGTCAAAATTGCCACTTTTAAAACGGCGGATATAGTTACAAGATGACCCGATGCGATTTAATACTAGTTACGCCATCTTTTGTAAATCCCTCAAAACTTATTTTTACCCCCAATAAAAAAAATAAACGTAGAATTTGTCGAAAATGAATTAAGGACAACAAAAATCCAACCCAATTATACAAAAAGACCAGCATGCTTCTAACCATTCTTTCGTTGAATTCTCAAGGAATTGTGTCATTTCTTTAAATTTGGCATGTGGGAACTTGGAATGCATCAACAAATAAATTATTTGCTTCGTTTAATTTTTACCACTGAGCGGCCAAAATTTTCTTCTAACTGTAGCTAATGTTGCTTGTACTCCAGCATGGAGATTTCGATTGTGTTCATGACGTATGATCAGTGTGGTAAAATGATATTGTGGTAATAAATACTGGTGTTTTGATCGAAAACTAAATTGCTCGTCATAGAGGAAATGATTTAAACCCAAAATCTTGCTTTTGTTAGATATTTCTGGACTTTCTGCTGCATGTCCGTGTGTTTCTGCGTTTGTAGAGGGATATATCGTCCGCGTAATCCAGATCATTAGAGGATTTAGTGCACATCCTTGTCTGACTCCTCGTGTGTTGTAATATTTATGTATCACTCTGTTTCCCCGTGCATTGAACTCTATTTCCGGCATCCCTGAGCGCTTCCTTAATCAGTTCAAGTATCTTGGTGATCTCCATTCGTTTGATTGTTCATAACGATGATACGAATTAAGTTGACGGGGTCTGTACAGCTTCTACCAGCCAGCTGGTTGGTGGTTGGTGAAATCTGGTGTAATGTTGAAGAGGAGTCTCTCCAGTTCTTGCATTCTATGAGGTCACCTTCCTTCGGAATTGTTATAATGAAGCCCGCCTTAATTCCATTACCGTGGAATTCTACCAGTATTGCATGATTCTGTTAGTAGTGGAGTTAGAGATGCGTCGCCATGTAATAATTCCGTTGAATATTATCCATGCCTGCTGCTTTGTTGTGCTTTATCTTCTGAATAGCACGTTTAACTTCCCGTTTCGTTGTGTAACGGAATGTCATCTAATTCCGTTACTATTGCTAACCTATCCCAATATTCTACATATTTACATATTAGCATGACCTTTTCGAGACTATAACATCTCTAAATATATTTAACAAAATTCACCGTCATGTTAAATTTCCACATTTCTGTGATATGGCGAACAAATTACGGTATGAATAAAAATTCATATTGTCGTTGAACGGGCATACACTTAAATGTAATTCGATCATTTTGTTTGCGATAAATGTTTATAAATATTTATCGAAATTATATTTATCGATTTTGCTGAATGAAATTTTTTTTTTGGTTTCAAATTTTGCGCGTGGCCACGAATAAGCAAAATTCATGGCACGTTGGTTTTGTTATTACGATGGCATTTTGTGATGATTTCACAAAATTTTGCTAATTTTTTTTTTGGTATGGAGGTTTTTAAGTAGTCAGTGTTTAGACAGACCAACGAGCGGTCAAGTTTGGATATAGAACAACGAGTGATCGGGAGAGTTGAACGGTTCGGAAGGTTGACATTGAACGATTTTACGTTGTTGTTGTATTTATTGTAATGGTTTTTTGTTGTGATTGTTCCGTACATTGGTCTATCTACCAACAAATAGCTCAACCGCCCTACTCCTAGTATCAACATCCAGTAGCAAGATTGCTGAATTGGATGGGTGTTTATAGTTTCGTTATAGTTGCCATCAGGGATCTCATCATTTTGTTCGCTATCTTTTCGTCTATTTAGATATTGGTTTTATGTGATTAAAACTTGTCCGGAAGAATCCTTTATTGGCGGTAAATTTGTGAATTTTCCGGCGATCCTTTTTACACACTAAGTGTACGCATATTTCTATTTGCTTCTGCTGTTTCTGCAAACTTGAGATCTTCTATATTAGTTTTGCAGCATTTTCATATTTGTTTCGTTTTTCCGCCGTATTTTCATGACAGAGCTGTAAATTTAGTTGGCAACGTTCCACAATTTTCGTCTATGTATCATCTCAAATCCACGGTTTTCTGGTGTAGTTTTTGTAGCCAACCACATTGGCAGCAGTCTTATCGTAGGCTTCTGATATTTGGTCCTATCTCCGATTGATGCGCTGGTTTTATTACTTGGAAGATTGAGTTGGAGAGTATCTTTGAAAGTGCCTTTGGTGTCAGTGTTCTCTAATCTCTCAATGTTGAATTTCCTCCGATTAATCTTTGAGTACTTCAGACAGCACTAATTTATTCGCATGACTATCATGCTCGTCATCCTGCAATCTTATGCTAACTATACCAACTCTTTTCGTTCCCCCAGCTTCACTAAATTGACTAAATTCATGTTTTATATGAAAATATGTTCATCGTCAACACGGAATGGTTAAATTTTTTTTTTGGGAACAGGCCATTGGCCTGGCAATAATGCACAATATAGTTGTATCAAGTATGTTTTCTCCACATAATAGAATCCATAAAGTAAAGTGGAAATGATGGAAGAATGGAAAACGAAATCGATTACGTCATGGTCTCCAAGAGATACTCCACCACTCCACCACTTGTCATGACCACCGTGTGCCGCCTAGTCGTAGAAAATAAACAAAACCTTCGTGAAAAATGGTTTTCACATTAAAAGCACTTTAACAGAATATCTCCATGCTAGGAAATCTACGACTAAATACTTACGTCAAAGGATGTGCGCATATATGTAATCCTGCATCGAAAATATCAGCTTCCAAGTGGATCAAGGAACTGTTTTGCTAATGCCACTGGTTTTCACTAGAAACTTCCACCCAAAAAGTACACCACTCAAATACGGGAATGAAGAGTTAAGCTGATGTTCCCTCAGTATGGCAAACCTACTTCCAAAATCTGCTAAATCGGAGTGGTGAACGGGGCTCAATTAGAGCCATTTCTCCAAAAGGTGAGAACATCTTTGACCGATATCCCCCATCTATCGCAGTCGTGCAACCTCACGACACCTGGGCTGGGTTTCGGAAGCGAGAGCTGGACCCTGACCTCTAATAACTGTAGAATGTTATCTATGTGGTCCGATTAAAGTTGCGCAAAACAAGTATCGGATTCGTATGAACCACGAGATAAAGCCAATCGAATTAGATGTGTGGGCCACGATGCAAGTCAAAACAACACCGGCTGGTTAATAAAAAGTTGCAACAAAAACCAGTCGGTGCTTGTCGTAGAGGAACCTCAGACTGGCGCGACGACGTCGAACAGGACCAATAGGATAATAGGATTTCGAAACTGGAGGGTGAGATCAATGGAACAAGACGGATGGAGGACAACAGTGCAGGAGGCAAAATCCCTTCGTGCGATATGAAAACTAGAGAGAGTGAATTTTCTAATACATATAGTTCCAATAAACTTTATTTTTAAGGGTCCTGCTTTTAAATCAACCCAGCAGGCAGTAACTGTCAAAAACTACTCTGTGTATTGCATACTGAGTTTTTTTACTTGGCTCTTCAAAATTTATTCTGATAATAATGTCAGTGTACGAAAAGTGTGCGAATCTAAAAGCTTTTTAAGCTATTTCTGAGTACCGGCCGTCAACTGGACAAATATTTAGCAGCGACCCATTACGATTAAATTTGTTACTTTTCAGTCAAAGAGCGCATCGATAAAACTAAAATACCTTTGAATGAAAATTGCTCATCGGAAATCACATGTATGCCATAAAAATATTAAAACGTCAATAAATTAAATCGATGTGAGAACAGATAAAAATAAATTTAACGATCTCATCTACAATATATTCGAAAGATCGGCGGCCGGTTAATGTCATATAAAACACACAAATTGTAAAAATATGACGAATTTGTATGATTTGTTTGGGATTATGAATGACCCACAACATAATATTTTATTTAAAAATTTACGATCGATGTATAGTACTGTGGGCGATTATTATTTTAAAAAAATTTAAAACCAATTCAAAAACTTTATAAAATGAAAAAATCGTGCAGAAGATAACCGAAAATCTCCGTGCCTACACAGATAAATAAATAAATCAAAATTTTATTGAGTTTACTAAAAATTATTTTCAATTGTCATAATAATGGTGGTCTGGAAATTTTCAAAATGCGGTACACCGCATTTCCATATTTTCCATTTCATTAGATCATTCTTATATATCGTCTTCACGTAAATATACACACCGGAATGACGTAATTCAAACACTTTACGATCTTATAGTGGTGTACAGATAAGATATACATAAAATCCAACATAAATCATTTTTCTTTATGATCTTGTGATATATATCATTTTCCAAATGAAATGTACAAAAATACAAAAAAACGCAAGTAGAACTTTTCTGTTAACACCGCACACTCTAATCCGCACAGAACAAACAAAACACGTCTGGCCACCGCATCAAGCCAAGATAAATGAGATTTGGCTGAACAATTTTAATGAAATTTTTGTTTTTGTGCGGAATTAAATGAAACACAAGGATGACCTCTCTGGCCCGATCGATTGTGTTTATTGTGCACATAAAGCAGACAATCGCATCAATTGCGTGCGCGTGGTTCTATATTTATTTGGAAATCAGTCAGCAGAAAGCAATGAAAATTGGCCATAAAATCAATTTAAATTTGTATTTATTTATATGTTTTACAACAACAATAAATATTAAAACTTAAAACTGTTTTGGTCATATGAATTTCCACAAAATGAGAAAACAAATCTATAAATTTCTTGGAATTTAAGATAATAAATTATTGCGGGTCGTAATTAGATATACATACAATGAATTTTGTGACACTCAAATTTTTCCGATAACAACGCATAATAAAAATCTGTATTTTAAAATTCATCTTCTAATAATTTGAATGAGTCTTAAAATGACTTCTTAAAAATTTCTTGGAAAATCCCAATACCAAAATATTTATCTGTATATAAAATTTTAAGAATTTTAAATTTTTTTATTACGAGAGGCAGGTTTTTAAGAGAAACGGACCGACCGGCAATTGGAGCACGGTTTAAACAATAACAAGAAATAAACAAATTGAATCGTAGAAATCGAAATTACTTCAAATAAATAATTTTATTATATTGATTATTCCAAAAAATCTGTACCACATTACACTGGCGTGCCCTACCTACTAAAGTTCCGTAATTAATAAATCGATTTTCTTAAGAACGATTTTCAGTAATTAATTGATAATTGATGAAACCACACAGTTTTTTAGGCCTACCAACGCTCTTTGTTCGTATTGACGATTGGACAGTGTGATCTAAATTAAACGGATTGATGACTAACATTATGGGCGGATTACGAATTATAACTTCCGATATAAGGGAAAGATCTTTCGAAAACTTCTAAGAAACGTAAATTTAGTCGTCAACATGCAAAAATAAAAATAAAGCGAAACATTTTGAAATAGTAAAATCTCACTCAAATTGAAAATTTTCAACTAAAAGTGGCTTAAATTTAAAATGTCAAATTTTTACATAATTCTGTAACATTCAAGTTTAACTCAATTAAAATTCAAAATTTATCAATTCTCAATTTATTTAAATTTCACTTAGGTTTGGCATATTGAAATGGCTGTTAAGCAAGAAATGTAAACATATCAACAACTCAATTTTGAAAAGATCAAATTTCACTCAATTTCTTATGTTCAAACTTTACTCAATTTTGTGATATTAAAAATTCACACAACTTAGAAATGACAGTATTTCACGTAATTATAAAATGTTGAAATTTCACTCAATTTTGAAAAGTTGAGTCTTTAACTCACTTCGGAAATATTCAAATTTTACTTTTTACTTCAATTCCACTGGGAGGGTTTGGAAACAGAAAATAGTTAAAATATTGTAATATGATAAAAAGGTACTTATCTTGGACTAAATAAGGTTATTTAATCCAAAATAGTAAAATTTCAAGTTTGAATACAAATTTGTAATGTTCAAATTTCAAATAAGTTGAAATACTAAAATATTCCTCAATTTGGAATTAATTAAATTTCACTTAGGGACACGATAAACTATCACTTAATGCCGAAATATTGAAGTAAATATTACTCATTTTTGAAAATTCACTCAAATTTCTCTCTATATTCAAATGGTAAACTTTCGCTTTATTTTTAAATAGTAAATTATACGAATTTTTTATATATTTATATTTCACTCAATTTGAAATGCTCACATTTCACTTAATTTTCAGATGTTAAAATTTCACTCAATTTAGAAATGTTTAAATTTCACTCAATTTGAAATTTTCAAATTTCACTTAATTTTCAGATAATAAAATTCACTCAATTGAGTAAAGTTAAAATTTCACTCAATTTCAAAATATTCAAATTTCACTTAATTCTAAAATAGTATGTTAGGTTTCATTCACGCCACGTCATTACCCATTCACCTAGTCACACAACTACAGTGTACCACCTGCACATTGCAAGCTCCATGTCAACCTGTACCTTGACGTAATGACGTGGACGGTGGGTCGGTGCTCTATTCTGTACTCCATCAGAGGGTCATAGTTGTATATATTAATATCACCTATCGTAATCGATGACAAAAATCCGATTTGCATCTAGCCTCTGATGGGATTCGAACCCAGTACCTCCCGGTCCAAGCGCCGAAGCTTTAATCACTACACCACTTGTCCGGTATAAAAATCACTCAGTTTTAAAATGCTAAAATTCACCCATATTGTACTGAATTTTAAAATGGTTAAATTTACTCAATTTGAAAACAGTAACATTTCCACTCTATTTGAAAGTTCTAATTTCACTTAAGTTTGAAATTAGTGAGAATTTATTAATGAGAATGTATTTCGTTTCAAATTTTCAAACTTGTCGTATATGACGAAACGACATTTTAATTTTTTTTACACAACAACAACAATATATCAGGGTCTCACTTATACCGTTAGAA
Source organism: Nephrotoma flavescens (assembly GCA_932526605.1). Taxonomy (NCBI): domain Eukaryota; kingdom Metazoa; phylum Arthropoda; class Insecta; order Diptera; family Tipulidae; genus Nephrotoma; species Nephrotoma flavescens. The sequence continues at coordinate 255,755,552 of OW052221.1, forward strand.
TCCTACATCAAATTTGGAGAACAAATGGCTGCGTGCCCCCGATCGACACTGTTTAATCTCAGATGTTAGCGAGCTTACCGCTGGTGAGGGCTCACTATTTCTGAATTAAAATTATTTGTGAAAACAAAACTAAAACGTTATTGATATAATTTCGTTCTGCTTTATTATTGAAAATTTAGTTCTTTATATACAAAAATAAGTGCTCATCATTAAAATTTATGTTAGTGCAAAAAATGTTGTATTATATGTCACTAGACAATTTACACGATAATTTGATGAGTAAGCTTGTACATTATGTATGTTACAAGCATGCTTACTTATATACATATTACATTACAATTATAATGTTTGTGCAGATCGATGCCCTGTTGATGTTGAACTCAACAGACACTCTTAAAACTAACCTATAATTTCGAGCCAAAACTAAAACAAAATCGATAATACAGATATTGTTTGGCGGATACCTAAGCTAAAATTAAAAAATTGTTTGTCATTTATTTATCTTTTTATTTTATTAATAAAATATTCAAAATGAAAAAATGATTTACAACTAAATGGAAAATAAAGGTTAACTGTAGACCACAATAAAATGAGAATTTTTTAAAACAATTATTCTTTTTCATTTTCCAAAATAAAAATCTAGCCAAAGCCGAAATTAGGAAGCAAAACAAAATCTATTGACATACAAAAGAGCAATTTTAAAATATCACTCAAAATTGTTTGTAAACACAGCGTGTTTTAAAAGTAAATAAAAATACATTCTGATTATTAAAATATTTTTTTCTATTCTTACATCCTCCGTAGGATCTTAATTTTTATAATTCTTTAATATTTTGCAAATTTTCTTAGGATAGTTTACAATATCATAAAATGAGTGATTTTTGATATAGAATTTTAACCTGATTTGCTAGAAACAACTACATCATGAGTGTATGATTTGATATAAAATAATGAAAATATGAAAATATTAATTATTGGGTATCGTTTGATTCGAATATGAGCGAGATAATAAAAATTCACTCAATCGAGAAAAGTTAAAATTTCACTGAATTTTAAAATATTCAAATTTCACTTAATTTTGAAATAGCAAAATCCCACTCAAAATGAAAATGTTCAACTAAAAGTGGTTCACATTTAAAATGTTCAATTTTTACGTGACTCTGGAATGATCAAGTTTAAATCAATTTGCAATTGTTTAAATTTCACTTAGGTTTCGCATGATAAAATGTTAAGCAATGAATAGAAACATACCACTCAATTTTGAAAAGATCAAATTTCACTCTATTTTTATTGTTCTTATTTCACACAATTTTGGGATATTTAAAATACATTCAACTTAGAAATGAAAGTATTTCGCGTGATTATAAAATGTTGAAATTTCACTCAATTTTGAAAAGTTGAGTCTTTAACTCACTTCGGAAATATTCAAATTTTACTTCAGCTCAATTCCCAGTGAGTTTGGAAACAGAAAATGGTTAAAATATTGTAATAAGGTAAAAAGGTACTTATCTTGGACTAAATAAGGTTATTTAACCCAAAATAGTAAAATTTCAAGTTTGAACACAAATTTGAAATGTTCAAACTTCACATAAGTTGAAATATAAAAATATTCCCTAGTTTCCCTAATTTGGAATTAACTAAATTTCGCTTAGGTTTGACACGATAAACTATCACTTAGTGCCGAAATATTCAAGTAAATATTACTCATTTTCGAAAATTCACTCAATTTTGTAAAGTTCATATTTCACACTATATTCATATAAAATGGTGAAAGTTTAAATTTTAAATAGTAAATTTTACGAAATTTTGAAATATTTAAATTTCACTCAATTTGAAATGCTCACATTTCACTTAATTTCCAGATAATAAAATTTCACTCAATTTAGAAATGTTTAAATTTCACACGATTTGAAATTTTCAAATTTCGCTTAATTTTTAGATAATACAAATTCACTCAATTGAGAAAGTTATAATTTCACATGATTTATAATCGAAAATTGAAGATTAATTTTAACTAATCAAATGTCTCATTAAAAAAAGACGATTTTAACAAACCATTATTCTTTTTCATTTCAAAGGTAAGTTGTCGAACCCAAACCGAACCAAAACCGAAATTAAAACGCAAAACAAGATCTATTGACATACAAATGATTAAATCAATCAATCAATAAAAAATTTCACTCATTTTGGATTTGGCATGTTAAAACATCTGTTAAGCAAAAATTGTATTATGTTTACTAAAGTTTCACTCAATTTTGAAAAGTGGGAATTTAATACACTTCGGGAATATTCAAATTTCACTTCAGTTCAATTCCCAGTGGATTTAGTCCAAAATAGAAAAATTTTAGGTTTTAACACAAATTTGAAACGCAAATTTTTAATTTCACATAAGCTAAAATATTAAAATATTGCTCAAATAGCAATTTTAATCTTCAATTTTTCAACTTCCACTAAATGTTTGACATGATAGACTATCGCTTAATGCCGACAAGATCAAGTACATATGTATTACTCATTTTTGAAAATTTCAATTATGTAAAATTCAAATGTACCTAAATATATTCAAATGATAAAATATCACTCAAATTTGAAATATAAAAATTTTACGCAATTTTGAAATTTATAAATTTCACTCAATTTGAAATGTTCACATTTCACTTAATTTTCAGATATTAAAATTTCACTCAATTTTAAAACATTCAAATTTCACTTAATTTTGAAATAGTAAATGGTTATTTTCCATAATCTACACGGAATGTGTTATCCCATTAACTGAATACTTCTCCAAAGCTATTCAGTTCTCAAGGTACTCTAGAGTCCTTATGTCGGCCTTAAGGCAGTCAATTTCACCTACTAAATCGTAAATATTGCACTAACTTTTTCCTTGTCACGGCGGTCATTTGGAATGCCAGTCCGTCAGTGAAAAGTCTCTCCTTATGTCGGCCTTAAGACGGTCAATTTCACTACTACATCGTAAATATTCGTTTTGATTACATTTTACAGACTTTATAACGCCCCAAGGTCTGCCTAAACGTGGACTTTTAACACACTTTTAACCAAAATAGTCTGTAAAACAACCACACGGTCCTAAGACTTTCGGCGGTTATTTATCATTACAATAAATTAATTTTGTTTTTCGGGTCTAGAGTCTAGATAACATTATCGCATATGGAAAACTGAGCTGATTTCACTAGCTTGTATTTTCCATTTAGAATTAAAGTTGCCGCAGCATACATAGGAAATCAGTATTTGACATTAACATGTTTCATGTATGTAAATGAGACGAATTAAGAATATCGTTGAATATCAATTTCGAAATGTTTAAATTTCACTAACGGTTTGAGTTTTGAAAAGTTCGAATTTCGCTCAATTTTTAAATGTTTGAGATTTTAAAAATTCACTTATCTAAAAATGACATAATTTAATGTAATTTTAAAATGTTACAAATATATTCACTCCAGTTTGAATAGGAAAATTTCAAACAATTTTGAAACATTCAAATTTCACGTTCAAGTTGAAATAGTAAAATATTCTTCAGATTGAAAATGTTCAAATATAAATATGTAACTGTATTTTATAATATTATAATTTCACTCTAATTTGAAAGTCAAATTTCACTCTAAAGTTTCAAAGAGTCAAATGTCACTCAAGTTTGGAATGTTCAAAAATAAATCACTCAATTTTATAATGTTAAAATTTCACTCAATTTTGAAATGTTTATATTTTAATTTGGAAATGTTCAAATTTATTTATTAATTTATTAATTTCAAATTTCAAACAAAATATAACTCAAGTCAAGAGTTGTTATTACGCAATATTCAAATGGTTAAATACTATTTAAGTTTAAAATAGTTAAATTTCACTCAATTTGGAAACAGTAAAATTTTCACTAAATTTTTAAATGTTCAAATTTTGTTTTTCAATTTGAAATGTTCAAATTTCACTTAAGTTTGAGATAGTGAAATGTCGCCCACTTTGAAAATTTACAAATACAAGTTTCTGTAAATTTGAAACAATTTGAAATTTTCAAATTAATCTTGATGAGACATTAAAAATTCACTCAATTTAGAAATTTGTATATCTAGAATTTCATGAGAACATTTTTCGAAAACTTTGATATCAAATTTCGTTGAGTTGAGAAAGGCTTTTTTATTTTTTTATTTAACGGAAACTCTAATAATTCACTTATAATTAACCTTTTCTGTGTTGCCACATCAAAAGATACCAGCCTTTGGAATGTTGTCCAAAATCGAAGTTCCCGTACCACCAAAACACAAATCAATAAATTTTCTAACAATACGCCAGTATGGAAACGTTTCTAAAAAATAAAATTCAATCCTTCTGCTCGCTATTACAGTATTCCACATTTTCCAAAACGAAAAAACAACAACAAAAAATAATAATAAAATAATAAAAAGGCAAAAAAAATGAAAAATTTATTCAACTGAGACACACTCGAATCAAAAGAAAAACACAAAAAAAATACCAAAAAGAAAATTATACATATTTCTCAATTTTGAAGTTTTTCTTTTTTTTTTGCTGTTCTTTTATTTTTTTGTAATCCAATTTAAAAACAACATTAAGATTTTTAAATTCAGTCTAGATAATCGTATTCACGAGATAAGTTTAAAATTTTTAATAAATTTATTTTTGATATTGAATAAAACACAAAAAAAATCTCTCGTTAAAAAAAATTAATTCATAAAACGCGTGAAAATAAAATTATTTAATTTTCCCAAAAGTAAATAATAAATTTTTTCTTAATATTAAATAATAAAAAATTATTAGTTTTTCATCAAATTATGTGAAAATTGATTAAAGTGTGAAAATTATATAGTTTGTTGAGTGAAAATTATTATTTGTGTTACAAAGTTTGAAATTTATTGCATATTTTATATCGTGTATTAAATTGTTATGTTTACATTATAAATTAATTAATTTCAACAAAAAAAAAAATATTAATTAATTTTTTTAATTGCCTTAAGTAATTTATTTATAAATAAATAAAACACCTTACCTGGAAAGGAAAATGCCGAATTACAATAGTCATAAAAAGAAGGTAGGATTTATGTATTCGTTTTTTTAATTAAATTAAACAAAAACAAAAAAATTCCTAAAATCCATTTTCCATATTTGTTTTTTCAAAATATTAAATTCTTTGAAATTTCGTTTACATCATGCCCTCTTATATCGTACCCGCAATACCCGATCGTAAATCATGAACCTGCTAATGTTGTAATCTGTGTAAAAAATGTAAATTAAACAAATAATAATAAAATATTATAAAGTGTTCAACCGCCCCGCCGCTATATTAATATTAAGAATGAAAAATATTTTTAAATAAATAATTAACAAAAATAAAAATATATATGAACAGAAAAACTACTGTGATTACACATTTTCAAATCCGACAAGTTACATACATTTGAAGTTTATTTAAAACTAAAATTAATTAAATATAATTTACAATCATAATTCTTCTAAAATTAATCACAAATTGTTGGCCAATTAGCTCCGCACTTCTATATCATTCTATAGTGGACAGATTTAATTTACTATGAAAATTTGCGTGATATTCTTTTGTTTTGTGTTTAACAAAAATATAATAATTCTGAAAAATTTATTACACGCCGCAACAACAATAAATAAAATTAAAATAATAAATTTGAATTAATTAAAATCACAAATGACGAAAGTATTGTACGGTGTCTAATATAATATATAAATAATATGAAAGCGCCAATTGTTAAAGTTGACGAAAGACGTAGTTCGATGGTTTTGTTGTGGCTGGACTTTGGGCAGATAAACAAATTTAGGTTATCCGATTTTCTGGCGGCACCATGGCGGTATAAATATGTAAGAGGTTGTGAGCTAATTGTTTCAATTTTTTGTTATGCCGGAAAAATTCCAATTTTTCTGAGTGGATCCTGTTTGCACAAATATTTCAAGCGGATTAGTGAACGGAAGCCGTCGCTTTGTCCTATGATAACGGACTAATCGAAAAATTGTATTTGTTTCATTAATTATGTTATAATTGTCATTAACATTTACTGCTTATAGGACATACACAAAACGTGGTGACATGAAATTGTTTAATGGGTAAGAAAATTACCTTCTCTCATTCCAGTAAGTTATGGCCCTATTCCATTCAAAAATACGAGATTTTGTACAAAATTAAAAAGAGAGGGAAATAAACCATTTCTATTTGTGAGAAAGATATTCCGATTTGTTTTGTTTTTGTTGAGTTGCTATAATTTTTCCTTGAAAAATATCAAGCTTAGTATTTTTTATAGCAGAAAATATAAAAATCATAAATAATAATTCCCCACTCTTTTTAATTTATTCTTTCTAAATTTTTATAGTGAACAGATATGCGACGACGTGACTTTAGCAGTTCAATTTTTTATGATGCCGTGATTTTAGAAAAAAAAACTTTAATAAATAGATTCGTGTGGTGTTGAATTTTACTGTGCACAGAAATACATTTTTAATATAAAAATAAATTCGATAATAAATAAATAATAATAATAAAATAATCATCATAGAATATCATAGAATATAACCGGAAAAGTTAAACGTATTAAAAAGATGTATCAACCATGATAGATTAAAACTTTTCAAATTAGGATTAGTGAATGTAGATATGAAGAAACGACCATTTCGATTTTGTAATAGATTAACAATATTGTAACGGTAATCTGTTAGAATAATTACAAAATTCAATTCCTACCGGTTGTACCGATTGTAAATTCATTACACCGGTTGCACGTTTCCGTTAAAATTTCCTCAATTTTAAATTTAAAAAATTTTCAAATTGAAAATTATTTTTATGGTGGCATCGTTGCTTTTAACTACTAAGTAGTTATAAATATTTCTTTGACTACAAAGAAACACCCTACCCCAGTTCACATTGCGCTTTAAAAAAAATATTACACAATTTGCAGATAAATATTTTATTATAAATCATTCATACATTCTATAGATTTACAAAACATTTAATAAAAAATGTAAGCTTCAACAATATTCATCAAATCTTCAATTTATATGACTTTTAACAATGCGAGCTGTTGAACTTTCGTTTGAATCAATATTAAACTTTAAAAGCCAGCTAATAAAATTTCAAAATCATCAAATGCTGGATCCCTCGGTGCAGCGGACGCGATTTAAATAAATAGAAAGCTAATGATTTAATCTCGGCAATACTTTAACACGTCATAAAATGTTGGACATCAATTCAGAAAATTTATCCGAAATATTATAAAGGTCGGCTGATTATTGAATCCAACCTAAGAAAAAAATAATAGAAAATTTAATTACCTAGTAAGAATAGGAAGCAACTAAGAAGCAATTTAAATTTCTACCTCAAATATCTTTAATACAGTCTTAATGAATTCCCAGTCACAATGTTCTCTCGATAAAATCATATTCCAAAATGTTTGCAACAAATAATATGTCATCTATTGGCTGCAATTTCAGTTGTAACATCATTGAACTTGTCTACAAAATTTGATTGATTTGGTTCGGTAACTCATAGTTTAAATAGAGAAAAGTGTCACGAAACCCAATCGTCAAGCAATATCATAAAATCCATAATGTGCGCTTCTCTAAAGTTGAAAATGGTAAATCAATTAAATACATATTGCCATGTAGCAAGACGTCGCGAACTGTAGATATAGTGGCAAGTTCGTAATATAAACGATTTATATTGAATACACAAATTATTATATTGAATTTTTATATTGAATCCTACAAGTTTTAAATCATTCGTCTTATTCGGTTGGTGCCTGAAATTAAACGAAATTATGTTTTATTTGTATGCCAAATCAAATTCGTGACACTTACGTGAAATTTGTGGGTATCGGTTTCGTATAAAACAACATGAACTAATCGCCCCAAACGTTTTGCAAAATGGCATTATCTTTCAGTGTTGTACATCAACAGACCATCGCCCGCCATCGCCGACTTGCATTAACCCTGGCACCAGGAGGTCGATCCAGTGGCGATATGATTTTTTACTTTCCACAATCAGTTTTCATTCAGCTTATAATATTATTGCACAAAATTTCCAATTCAGCTAATAAATTCCTAATCATTACTCGACTTTTTGAATATTTCTTAAGAAATTAAAACGTAACCGAATTAATAAAATTCAATAATAAACAATAAAACTTGTTTCCCAGTAAAATGCGAAACAGCTGATTTTGATGCCACAAGTGAAAATTTTTAAGAGCAATGGATTTACACTTTTAATATAATGTTTACTGTTAAAACGGTAACAAATCAACTACACATTTTATAAACCACACAAATATAATTAGTTTATGATTATTAAAAAAGACGTATTATGTTAAAAAAATTATCTTCACTTTAGGTTTCTCTATTACAGCCATTTTGGTTTATTATATGTAACATAATTTTTTGTTTTTTAGGTTATACCGGAACTTGTCAAAATTTTCCCCTCACATTTTTTATAGCAGAGTACTTTTTACGTATTTATCCAAATTAAAGAAACTAAAATAAAACAAGATTATTTTCGCCACTTCAAAAAAAAAATTAATTTTTTAAATAATTTATAGGATATAAAATACATCGTTAATTATTAAAAACTACGATTTTTCATTATATTTAAATAATTTTTAGGTTATGTTTGTATCGTAGTCGAAAAATTCCCCTACATATTCTACTATAAAAAAAAAATTGTGTCTCAGTCACCCTCATGTAGATATTTTATTCTTGTCTCTTTTTAATTTTGTACAAAATCTCGTATTTTTGAATGGAATAGGCCCATTATTTCGACAAGACAACACGTCATTGCACTACATTGAGCCTCTCCACACTTAGATTCTTTCGTTGTGTATCCATCACTTCAAAAAATCAATCGACGTTCACATTTAATTTCTTTGAGCATTTATTTGTTTATGTATGTGTGTAAAATTATGTTTTTTGAATTATTCGTATAGTAAAAAAAAAAATATTATTTGCTGCAAAAACATATTCCTTGTTTGAAAAAAAAATGTGTTTCCTCTTGAAACAAAAATTAACCTAAAATTAACCGAAAAACGACAAATAATCAAGGTGTCATTGAAATATTTATCTTTATAGTAGTGCGAGAGTCAGCCAATCAAAAAAAAAATGTTGCTGAACAAAGAATCAAATATTTCCCCGCAACAAAATTAGCTTGTAGGTGAAGGGGAAGGAAACAAGGAAAGAATCACGACGAAAGAATCAAAGTGCGGAACCGCGGATTCTGAAATAAATGTGATAATATTCGGCAGCCCCACACTTTCATTCTTTCGTCGTGATTCTTTCCTCGTTTCAATCCCCTTCACCTACAAACTATTTTTGTGGTGGGGAAATTTTTGAGTCTTTCTTCAGCAACATGTTTTTTTGATTTCACTGATTCTCGCACTACTACAAAGATCAATTTATCAAGGATACCTTGTTTATTTGTCGTCTCACATCTCATGTGTATAGTAAACCTACACTTAGTAATAAACACTTCGAGGACCAATCGATGATGAGAGAACTGAGAAAATCTATTGTTCTTGTAAAAGAGAGAGGTGGATGAATAATTGTGTGTTCCTAACAGGGCTGTCGTTTTGGAACCACGGAGAGGAATAACTTTTAAAAGTTTGGTCTATGATGATGTTTTTTGATATATTCACTAGACCAACGAGGCCATGAATTTTGTAATAAGGCTTTGGTAAGTTCCCAAGCTTCTTGGTCTAATCTAAATTTGAATTCAAAGAAGCTAATTCGGAAATTGAATTAAATGAAGAAATGTTCTTCCGTGAGTACTTCAATTGTACCGGTAGATATCGAAATATTGCAGGCGTATCTACAGCTTCGAAAAGACAAAATCTGACAAACCATACGGAGCAAATGACCAATCACTTTTGTCGTGCTAACACTTAATTTGAATTTCAGCCCTCAAATCAGAGCTTTGCAGAAGTTGAAACAATTCATGCAACTCTGTGTTCGTACCAACAAAGTTAGGGCCGTTTCCGGACATGAGTGTCTCCGGCAAACCGCATGTGAAAATAAATTTTTGTTTTACTGCCACAATAATATCGGTCCTGCTCGAACGCAGCAATGTGTGTTAAAGGCCCAACAAGATCATAAAAATAAATAGTGCTTGTCTTAAAACGGAAGTGATGCCGGAGGCTTCAATGATATGATAAAGAAAACAACAATGACAACGACTTTAATTTTAGGTTTGCGAGAAAACCGAGAGTTTAAGTTAGACTTAATTTTTTCAACCAGTTTTGGTAATAACTAGGCACCAAGAAGCTTAAGTATGGAGACAGAGTCGTTTTCTTAACAGGCACAATTCGGGTAAGTGTGGCTTTGAACATAAACGGCTGCACCGTAACATTTTTATCCTTTTGGATCTCGACAATGATAAATGTGACGTGGAAAGTAGATTCCTCGAAGTTTATGTAAATTCTCGAGAAAAACAGAGCAATTTAGCCTAAGTAGTCACAACTGTTGTATAAACAGGTTATAAAGGTTAAATATAGGGTTAGGAAAAGTTCATGGCCTTTTTTGGGTGACATTGAAACAAAGAATTTTCTTATTTCAAATGAACTTTATTAAACCAAATATGTGCCATTTTCAACGATGACCTTTTGCCATTTTTCTGGTAGAGCCATGATCCCATCACGTAGTCTAGCGTTATCATGATGCAACACACCGCCCTTTCTTATGATCAATTCTGGACGATATAACTGAATTGTTTGTCTTAAACGCGTTAGTAGCTGACAGTAAAGATTAGAATCAATCATTTGGCCCAATGGCAGCACCTCATAACACATCCCACCAAACACACAGCATTACCTTTATTGGCATCAATCATGCTTAGATATCGTTTGGGAAGCTTCACCTCGTTTCGTTCATGATCTTTTCCGCACAACGTTGTCGTATCTTATCCACATTTCATCACCAGTAATCATTCACTTTAAAAATGGCTAGATTTCAATCCGTTTCAGCAGCGTTCCGCAGATACAAATCTGGTTCATAAAATTTTTAACTTTTAATTCATGGGGTACCCAAACGTCAAACTTTTTTGTATCCAGCCATTTTCAAATGATCTAAAACTGTTTTGTGATCAATATTTATAGTTCTTTACCAATTGCATGGCTGGTATATGCTTTCAAGTGGTTGGTCGACCATATTTCCAGAACGAAAGCGCGCTAACCAATTCTTTGCTGCTGATTTTGATAAAGCACCTTCTCCATAAACAACACAAATTTTTTCGCAAGCCTGAGCCGCGTTTTTACTTTTGTCGTAATAAAATTGTAAAAGATATCGATTTTTTTTGTTTTTTCATTATTTATCTCCATGATTAAAATGTTGTAACTTTTTATTCACTTCACCGATTTTAATGTTTTGCATGTCAAAGTGCAAATCAAAATGTCACCTTTCAAACTCAGATAAGAATTGCCCGGTCATTGGTTACTGAGATATATGAATGTAAAGCCATATACCGGGAAAAAGGCCACGAAGTTTTGTTCTACTTATTAGTAGTATAAGAAGCCGCAACGGCACGAACGCCCGAAAAAAATTCGAGGCGCAACACGACCACCGTGGAAAATATGCTGATTTAGTCCGGCTGCACAATCCAAGCAAGTGAAAAAGCAGATCTCAAGATGCCCAACGAGGTTGCAAAGGTTCAAACAAAATTGTTAAGAGGATCAACGATATTGTATCGGATGTAAGGAAATGTCAGAAATTCACGGAAAGTCGTTAAATGCGATTGACTCGAGCATTTTTATCTCGAGTGGTTAAGGTATACGCTATACCAAGTATTAGCAATCCACACGTCACTGGTTTAAGTCCAACTCGAGATATTCTTCAAAAAGTTATTAGGTGTTGGTGTAAATAAAATTTGTACCTTTAAATGCCAGTGTTCAGCGAATTCCAACCAATATTCAATATCCTTCAGGCATTTCTTCATAACATCATACATTCATCTTTTATTCTAGCAACGATAAACAGATGTTTGAACCGCTTTCTACCAAACGTTTCTGGAATAAAACACTTTGCTTTGACTATCGCAGATTCACCCGTTGCTGCTACCAGCTTTACGCCCCTCAAAACTGGTGTAACATAGTTTACCGGATCTATTCCCATTAAATGAGACACCACTTCTTCATATTCTTGGCTCGTATGTCGTCGAGGATTGCGATCGTTTTATTCCGTTAACTCGAAAAACAGCCCATGATTTCCTTATCTCCTCTTTTATTAGTGCATTTATTTGCGTGATATCCTCCGAATCCAGCTCGCGCTACTTTACTGTGACGTATTCTATTGCCAACGCTAATATTTCACTTTCGTCGATTCGTACTGACCTATAATTTTTTGAACAATTTCACAGTTTCCCTATTTATCACAATTATTCACTATTTCACTTTTACTTTTCATTTTAACTTGAACTGTTCACTGGTTAAACTACAACTATGTCAACACGACAATTTGCCCGCGGCTAATGCTGGTCTAATCGAGATTATTCCATTTATTGTATCTGGTGATGTGTGCGTATTGCAATTCTAAACCACTTGCATGTAGTTGTATTCGCGAACATTCCACGTCACCTATTCCCGTGTCTTGATCATGATAAACGCAGTTGTTAATTTCAGTATTTTCTAAGATGACGGCGGCGATCGCTTACAATTGGATCGGTTCGGATCTTGTCGACAACGCCGATTGCCCGAAGAGAAAGTCGATAGCTCGTAGACAATATCGCTTACTCGTAGACAACGTCGGCAACTAATTGTAATCCAGGCCAGTAGTGATTGTTTGATCCACATACACTTGGGTGCAAAAAATTCCCATATTGCTAAATTTTCAACAAAAGTTCAAAAATATCAAAAAATCCAATGTGTATTTAATTTACTTGAATGAAGACCTAAAGTCTACTTCAACACCTATCCTGTGGTATACGTTTCTTGTACCGTGCCAAGAAAGTGATTTTTGGAGTCAACATCTGAGGTATATGTTTTTTTGTGAATTTGTCATCAGAAATTAGTAAGATGATGATCTGTATTAATAAGAAGTATGTCCTTTCTAACCCGAATGACAACTTCTATTCAGCGTTTCTTTGATTCTACCAAAGTTTTCACCAAATTTTGAGGTATCGCCTTCCATTTCTCTGCGATCGTCTTTTACAGCTCCTGCCATGTAGCTCGTCCAATGAATGTCCGATGGGATTGAGGTACGGGCTCCAAGCTGGTCACTCCATAACAGGTACATCCACCTCTTGAAGGTACTGATACACTATACCAGCCACATGCGGTTTGCATTATCCTGCATAAACAGGAAATGTTTACCAATAAACCCAGCAAAACGTACGACATAGTCCTCGAGTACTTCCTCGATGTACCGTTGAGAAGTCAATCCTCTTGATCGACGGCCAGTATTCGTGCCGGAGATCTGTTTTCGCCTCCAGTGAAATGCCTACTCAGAACTTGCACGACTCACCGTCATACGAGACACGTTCTTCAATACAAAATTAAACAAATCGCTCTCCTGATGATCTATACACTCTTCCTCGCCCATCGTTGCCATGTTTACACATCCTTCACTCGTCAGAGTTCTTCTGTCCAATCCAAATGCTCTAGATCGAGTTGGAGGCGGTCTTGTCGATGAGCGGGGATCAATTTCGGTCCGTTTGCTGTTTTGTATGCAGTCAGATCACCTTCTCGAAGTCGCTTTCTAACTGTCCACCGACTGCCTTCGATTTCACAAACACATGTTGGAGCCACCTTGTTAAAGTTAGCCGGAAGATTCCAGCCGAAAGATAATGCAGATAGTATCTTGACTATTTTTAAACTCTCTTTATACTCTCGCTCCTATCGATTTTTAAATTCCTATAAACTGAAATAATTTCTCCTTCACCCGAATGATGTAACCCGATCCTAAATTCTCCTAAATTCGAGTTCATGACTGATTTTTGATGTATTCAAGACACTATCTGCATTATCTTTCGGCTAACTTTAACAAGGTGTTGGAGCCGCTGTCCCAGTTACACCGCATTCAAACGACAATTTCTCAACGGAGTCTTCACAATAAAGTGGTCATAACGCTGTGTTGTTACAAAAGGTCGGCCAGATCCTTGTTGGTCCACTCTGGTTCTGCCCTGGATCAATTAGAGCAACCACTTCAGCTTCTACCTCTGGTGCGGTATTCATTTTCTTTTTCCGGATGAAGACGTAATCGACAGAAGACCGTTCAGGCTAAGTGTTTTATACCTGCCATAAATTCCGCAACCGGTGCTACCAGGAACAAGCGTTTTTGGCTTGTTGTGTTCTGGTGGTATTGTCCTGGTTTTTAACAGAAAATACACACACGTAGTATGATTGGATAGGTGACGGAATGATCTTTAACTTGACATAGTTTGAATCAAAAAAATATTTTAATTCGCGAGAAAATTAAAAAAAAGAAAAATGCAACTGTGCGAATTTTTTGCACCCAAGTGTATTTTGAACTTCTTTTTCCGGAGATTTTAGTTAATGGAAGCTATTCTTAATATAAAATATATTGCCATGTAATTTATGCTGTGTCTCACATACTATTAAAGTTAGCCGAAAGTTTCCAGCCGAAAGATCAAAAAAATCAATAATGCAGATAGTGTCTTCGCTTTCTCAGCCGAAAGTATATAAATACGTCACCGTTGATCAACATTATTCAGCCGAAAGTTATCAGCCGAATAATTATTCCAACAACACATCAACAGAAACCAATTTGAAGGTTTTAGTATGCGAAGGTTGTTGTAAAACCTAATTCTATTTACACTTGAGAAAAACAAATGTTTACATTAACCTTGTGTAACGAGCAAGCTGATTAAGCCATGCTGTTATAGAATTTAGGAGGGGAAAATACTGAGACAGAGCCTTTGAGCGGTCACCTCTTGCGCGGCTAAAGCTCAGGAGTCATGGGGTGGGGTTTTCAAAGGATGACTCAGTCTTGCTAAACCGCTAATAAAAAAAAATATTTAAATAAAAGAAAAAGTAAATTGAGAGCAACTATTGTATTTACGAAGCAAGAAGAAATTTTACCAGAGTGGTTAAAATTTGTAGGCAGGAAAAATAATCAAATAATTTCATAAAAGACGAAGAAAAAAAAAATTATGGAAACTAACTGGAGTTCTGACTTGCTTGAGGAAAGGAAGTAACAAAAAAAATAAAAATAAACCAAAATGAATGAAGATCCAATCATCAATAATCCAAAACATTAAAATAATTTACGTCATCCCGAAGAGAATTTTAAATAACCAAACCAATGAAAACAAGTGCTCGCGTTTAGTGCTATACTTACCATGGTCTCACCTAAACTCTTAACGTCTCATATTTCGGTACTCATAATCGCCAAAAAAAAAATAAAAAATTGATTTGAAGAATTTCATAATTATTAACAAAAATTTCAAGTTATTACATTAAAAGAAAATTGAAAAATATTAAATTAAGCTAGGTATCTATATACGAATCTATATGTATGTGTATCTATATATGATAGAGCACATTAAGAAATTAATTTTACAACCTACCCGAAACCCTAAGCTAACTTATGCTAAATCCAAGAACAATTCATAGATAAACTTAACTAAAAGAAATTTAACTCAATTAAATTATTTATGCATAATAATCGTAAAAACAAGTTAATAAAAAAAAATATAATAATAATAAATCGAAACAAAATTTTACTTGATCATGATACGATGAGGCCTTGTTGACGAGGAGATGAACGTTGATAGATGAACAGCAAGATGGTTGTATGCAGTATTGCATGAAATTGTTCGAAGTTTATGCAGCACTCGCTTTTTGTAAATAATGAAGAATTCACGCTCAATTTTTTAATTAGATTTTCAAATTTTTAGTTATTTAGAATAGAATTAATTATTTATTTCAGTGTTATTTATTTGTAATTCTTAATTATGTATTGTCGTAAAATATTATTATTTATTGAAGAATTATCGAATTGTATTAAAATCATGCTATTATATATTATTTATAAAACTTTTAATTATTAATTTTTCATTAGAAATGTAGCGATACGTTTATGACGTATATTGCAGTTCATAATTTTTATTCGCAAATACACACTCGTCCATATTATTTTATTTGCAAGTACCGCAACCGCAAGGCACAGATTATGGTTTTATTGTTAAGTTTGGTGCCATTTAATGATTTGCAAAATTTCACTATGGAATTTACACTTTTCGTAAATTAAATTTTAGACGAAAGACAATTTATGGTCTATATCTTTTTATTTTGTTTGTTCGTGTAATATTATATTACAGCACTTATTTTGTATCACATAAACAATTCAAGCAAATAAAAAAAAACGTCCACCATTAGGTTAAGATACACAATGCTCGATATTGTTACAACCACATTTTTTTAATTATCTTACACGACTAGTTTTATAACTTTTAGTCTATATTTTAAATACCTTAAATATATTATGTTCAATCAATCTGTGATATGAAATATTTGCAAAAGTAATTTCTAACTATGTGCGCAAATATATATACATATATGTATTAATTTTATAACACGCGAACTATTCACTGACTCGAAAACGAAGCCAAATTATTTTTAAACACCATTTTTATAAATTAAATTTAATAATTTTTCAATTTTATTTATTGATCTGCCTTGATCAAGATTATAACACCGACTAACTAATCAATCTTTTTATTCTTATTTTCTTCGACGATAACAACCTTCTATCCACCCGTTATTTTTTTTTTTAAGGTTTTTCAATTAAAAACAAAATATTCTAATTGGTAATATTGGTATTACCAAAATGTACGTAAATTAATTTTTCAACTGAACGTAACAGTCGAGCGTAAAAATAGCCGGACAACCGAATTGTTAATGCTGTGGTGAACACCGCGGCGTTACACTTGCTCCAAATGAACATAAAGTAAAATGGGGATGGCACTATGGCCATTTGATATATCATAATTGTTGGTCAACTTTGGCCTAATTATGTAGAAATTCTGAAGGGGATAAAGAGGTGTAATTTATCAAAATTCCGCTAATTCAATATATCGAAAATGCATTGAATGTTCTGTCCTTCTAGGTTTGTATACCTTGTCATTGATGCCACTATGGTCACTTGATAGGCCATCATGCTGGTCAACTTCGGCCTAACTGTGGAGAAATATTGAATTAGCAAAGTTGCCCCCCCTCCCCCGTCCTCGTATGGAAAATGAAATTAACCGGTTAATGAAACCGGTTAACGAAATTCTGATGGGGATAGGGGGTCAAATTTGACAAAATTTCCATAGTTTAATTTCTGAAAAATTCATTGAATGGCCTGGCACTCTTTTTAAACCTTAATTCGCATTGATGCCACTGTTGCAATTTGATAGGCCGTAATGCCTGTTAACAACAGTCAATCTTTGAAGAAATTGTGATGGGAATACAGAGATGTAAATTGAATTCCATAGTTCAATTTCTGAAAAAATCAATGAATGGCCTGGCGCTCTTGCTTAACCTTAATTGGCATTGATGCCACTATGACCATTTGAAAGGCCCTAATGCCTGGTAACAACAGTACAATTTTGAAGAAATTCGGATGGGAGACAGAGGTGTAATTTGAAAAAAAAATCCATAGTTAGATTTCTGAAAAATTCATTAAATGGCCCGGCGGTCGTGCTTAACCTTAATTCGCATTGATGTCATTTTGGCCATTTGATATGCACTAATGTCTGCTAACAACAGTCCAATTATGAAGTTATTCTGAAGGGGATACAGTTGTGTAATTTGACAAGATTTAATTAGTTCAATTTCTGAAAAATTCATTGAATGGCCTGGCCCAAGGTTAAGCAAGAGAGCCGGGTCATTCAATGAATTTTTCAGAAATTGAAGGATGGATTTTTTTTTCAAATTACACCCCTGTATCCCCATCAGAATTTCTTCAAAATTGGACTGTTGCTAGCAGGCATTAGGGCCTTTCAAATGGTCATAGTGGCATCAATGCGAATTAAGATTAAGCAGGAGCGTCAGGTCATTCAATGAATTTTTCTGAAATTGAACGATGGAATTTTTTTTCAAATTGCATCCTGGTATCCCCATTAGAATTTCTTCACAATTGGACTGTTTTTAGCAGGCATTAGAGCCTATAAATGGCATCAATGCGAATTAAGGTTAAACAAAAGCGCCGGGCCATTCGATGAATTTTTCAGAAATTGAACTATTGAAATCTTGTCATATTACACCTCTGTATCCCCATCAGAATTTCTTCAAAATTAGACTGTTGCTAGCAGGCATTAGGGCCTATCAAATATCCATAGTGGCATTACTGCGAATTATGGTTAAGTAAGAGAGCCGGGCCATTTAATGAATTTTTCAGAAATTAAACGATGGTTTTTTTTTCAAATTACACCCCCGTGTCCCCATCAGAATTTCTTCAAAATTGTACTGTTGTTAGCAGGCATTATGACCTATCAAATAGTTATAGTGGCATCAATGCGAATTAAGGTGAAACAAGAGCGCCTAGTCAGAAATTGCACTATTGAAATCATCCTCATCAGAATTCCTTCAAAATTGAAAAAAAACTTTTGTTTTAATATCAACTTAAAGAAGTTAATACTTCAATTAAATAATTTTTCTTAAATACCTAACTTTTGCCTGAAATATATTGATCAACATTGTTGAATTTTTGTTTTCGTCTATCAAACCAAAGACACTATTGGGTATGATGCGGAGCACTTTGTAAATTATAATAATAATAAATAAAAAAAACAAACTTTAATTTAATTTTAAAATTAATAAAAAAATTTATTTAAATAAAAATAACTTTGTTATTTATATTGTTGCTGTTGCTGGTGAGTGATGATGCTCCATGTTGCTCCGGCAAAATCCAAAATTGAATAGGATGAATTATCTTTTTAATTATTTCTTCTTAAACCAAAATACCGAAAAAAATAACAAAACTGGTTTTTCTTCCAGTTTACATGCACCAAATTATTTGGGTGCACCCTATACAAATTATGTTTTATTAAACATAAATGTTTGCCATGCCATCTCTTGTGCGATGGCATGGTGGTGTATAAGTGCGTTTTACATGACTTTGGTTATGCAAAATCAATACGATTTTTATGCATCTCTAAATGATGTGATTGTAGAGGTTATTGCAATGCGAAATTTTTTTTTTTTTTGTGTAACCAAAATATAATTTTTCAATTCTATTTTGCTTACACAAATTCGTATGTACAAGTGTTGTTGTACGATTACTATGTACAAGTTGTTATGTACATTATTTGTATATACAAGATTGTTGTATATAATTTAGAATAATTCTTTAGATGGATAATTGTCGATTTATAAAGAATTAGATGAACGGAGGATTGTCCGTTGAGAATTAATTGTGCGGAGTTTCTTATGGTTGAAGAAACTAGCCGCTACATCACCCACCGCGCAGTGAGTTCCCCCACCGTGGGTTCTTTGTCCGCTGGCGTTTGTGGATGGATTTTAGTTGTATTATTATGATGTATAATCATTGTAATGGTAGTGATAATGTAAATGGTTTTATCACCGAAAATTGTATTAATGATAGATAATGTATCATTGTGACGATGTATGATCGTCATAAGAAATATAATGTCTTCACTAGCGTGTGTTGGAGTTTTAAGATAATATTTGAGTTTGGTGAAGTTTGTGTTATCCGAAAATGCGGACAGTTTTCTTCACTCCCGATATTTGATCGGGCGAACTCAAAATTCCATAGACTGGTTTGAGTCTATCGATAGAAACAGATTGTTGCTTGTCTTTAATTTGTAATACAAAGTGCTTACGAAGTCGTCGTATCACTTTGTATGGGCCTTCATACGGTGGTGTGAGGCCTGTTCGTACTTTGTCTGTTCGTACGAAAACGTAGTCACAGGTTTGCAGTGACTTGGGTACGAATATGTCGGTTTGATTAGATTTGCGCGTGTCCGTTGGGATGAGTTTGTTCATCGTGGAGCGCAATTGATTTATCACTGTGTCAGTGGTAACTTGAGGTGTAAGTGGATGTTCCACAAAGAATTCCCCAGGTAATTTAATGGTTTGACCGTACACCAGTTCTGCTGGTGAACATTTTAGGTCATCTTTGACTGTCGCTCGGATTCCCAACAATATGATTGGGATCTCTGAGCTCCAGTTAACGGTATTTTCACGAGCTTTGAGAGCTGTTTTAAGTTGGCGGTGAAAGCG
Source organism: Nephrotoma flavescens (assembly GCA_932526605.1). Taxonomy (NCBI): domain Eukaryota; kingdom Metazoa; phylum Arthropoda; class Insecta; order Diptera; family Tipulidae; genus Nephrotoma; species Nephrotoma flavescens. The sequence goes on from OW052221.1 coordinate 255,775,756, forward strand.
CTCAACCATACCGTTTGCTTGTGGGTGATAGGCAGTGGTCCGTATTCGATGTGAGCCTAAGAGTTGCATAAGCTCAGCGAATAGTTTGGACTCAAACTGTGTGCCTTGATCGGTCGTAATGTTGACCGGAACGCCGAATCTAGCAATATAGTTTTCGACGAGCGTTTTTGCAATGGTTTGTGCGGAGATGTCTTTTATGCAGTAGGCTTCTGGCCAACGCGTAAAACGATCAACGCATGTTAACAAATAAGTGAATCCATTAGATGGTGGAAGTGGTCCAACAATATCTAAATGGATATGTTCAAATCTACCTGGTGGAATTTGAAAATTCCCGTGAGGTGATTTGGTGTGTCTTTGTACTTTGCATTTTTGGCAGGATAAACAAGATTTCGCCCAAAGGGTTAAATCTTTGTTCATGCTGGGCCAAAAATACCTTAAAGTGACGAGTTTGCGAGTTGCTCGTACACTTGGGTGTGAAATATTGTGCAGAGTGTCGAAGATAGTTCGACGCAATGACCCTGGAATGTACGGGCGATTGTTTCCCGTAGATATTTCACAATAAATGGACAAATCGGCTAATGGAAATTTTTCTATTTTCCATTTGGAAGTGCGCTGATTTGTAGAATTAGAAAGTAAGTCTTCTAATTCTTGATCGCAAGCCTGTGCTTTTGCGATTGTTATGATGTCGTAGCGAGTTGCTGCGGAGGCAAGCTCGTGGTCGGAAGTCCGAGAAAGTGTGTCGGCGACCACATTGTCTTTGCCTTGAATGTGTTGTATGTCTGTCGTGAATTGAGAGACATAGTCCAAGTGGCGTGCTTGCCTTGGGTTTCGCTCCGCTTTAGAGGTTATTGCTCTAGTAAGCGGTTTGTGGTCGGTGAATATAGTGAATTCCCGACCTTCGACAAAGTAGCGAAAGTGTTTGATTGCTTGGAAGATTGCAAGCAATTCGCGATCAAATGCGGAATATTTTCTTTCGGCATCTGATAATTTCTTGGAGAAAAATCCAAGAGGTTCCCAGGTCTTATTATTTAGTTGTTGTAAGACCGCGCCTATTGCTGTGTTGGAAGCATCAGTGGTGATGCTATATTTGGTTGCATTTAGCGGATGCGCTAAAAGGGCAATATTTTCCAAGCTGTTCTTGAGCTGAAGGAATGCTTTTTGACATTCTTCAGTCCAAGAAAAATTTTGAGGCGTTTTGGGCTTTTTAAGAAGACCTGCCAAATGCGTGTGAATTGGGGCAAGTACTTCTGCTAATTTTGGTATAAATCGGTGGTAATAGTTTACCATGCCGACGAATTGTTGTATTTGCTTGACGCTTTGAGGTGCTGGGAACTCTCTAATGGCGTTAATACGTCCTTCGGACGGCAGAATGCCATTAGATGTAATCTTGTGACTGAGAAAGTCCAGATTTTTCGTCCCAAACACACATTTTTCGGTATTTATGTTGACACCGTAATTTGATAACTTTTGGAAAAGTTGTTCCAAATGTTGAACGTGTTGCTTCTCGTCTTTTGAGGCTACGAGAATGTCATCGATATATACAAAAACAAAATCGAGATCTCTCACGATTTCGTTGATGAAACGCTGGAATGTTTGTGCAGCATTTCTGAGTCCAAATGGCATTCGGGTGAATTCGAATAAGCCAAATGGAGTGGTAATGGCGGTTTTATATATATCGTCAGGAGCAATTGGAATGAGGTGATATGCTCTGACGAGATCGATTTTTGTGAAAATCGTGCAACCATGTAGTTGCATGGAGAAATTTTGTATGTGGGGGATAGGGTAACGGTCAGGAATTGTGACTGCGTTAAGCCTTCTGTAGTCCCCACATGGTCTCCAATCGTTGTCTTTCTTCTTTACCATGTGCAATGGACATGATATTGCCGAAGAAGATGGTCGGCAGATTCCTAATTCCACCATATGTTGGAATTCTAGGAAAGCTGCTTTGTGACGAATTGGATCAAGCCGTCTTGGTCTTGAGAATGGTAAATGCCCTGTAGTCACAATGTGGTGTACTACATTGTGCATTACCGGAGCATTATAGTTTGGTGGAGCTGTTAAAGAAGGAAATTTCTTTAGCAGTGCTCCATAGCCATTGTTTATTGTATAATGTAATGGCGATGGTGTATCAACGCGTGCTGATGTTGCGTTGATAGAGAGTTTAGTGGATGGATCAATCAATTTGTGATTTTTAAGATCCACTAAAAGACCGAATTTCTTTAAGAAATCCGCGCCTATGATTGGGCGGTTGACATTGGCGAGAATGAAGGCGTGTTTGAATGAACGCCTTAGTCCGATGTCAACGTCGAGTAATTTTGTACCATAGGTGTTTATTGTGGTACCGTTTGCAGCAGAAAGAACTAAATCGGGATTGCGATTTGCTCCGAGGCGATAGTATTTGTTGTACGGGAGTACGCTTAGATCAGCGCCGGTATCAATCAGAAATGTGATTTTATTAACCGTATCCCGTAGAAATAGGCGACTATGGTGAGGTTGTCTTAGGTCTGCCGCTACGACCTTAAGACTTGTTGGTTTAGGGAACCGATTTGCGGATTCCTTTTGTTGTGTAGCAAAAGTGCATGGTTGTGAGCATTTTGATGCTGTGTTGCCAAATTTTGAGTGATACCAACACCAGTTGTGTGGAACTTGGTATCTTGGCGTTTGTTGTTTGTTTTGTGGAAATGAACTTCCCTGGTTTGTATGCGATGGTGGATTTGTTGAAGGGGATGGAGTTTGTCTCCATGGCGATTGCGAATGTTTTCGCTGTGTGTGTGAATTATGCTCTAGTCTCAGTAGCCGGTCGCTAATTTGTTTTAGCATTGTTTCATGAGGGCTACTGCTAGAGCTTGGCGCGTGTATCTCTGAGCTTGGTATCCGCGTGTCGCGATCGATTAAACTCAAGCTCTGAGTCCGCGTGCCTATGATGTCGTGGAGTTTGTCGGCGATTTTAAGGAGATCCTCTTCTGGTTTGTCGTGTTGAGGGATCAACGCCGCTTGTAAGTAATCAGGGAGTTGCCTGATCCATAGTTTTATGATGACGTTGGTCGTGAAATTGTTGCCGGCCAACGATTTTATTCGGTGCAGTATGTCCGAAGGTTTTTGATCACCATACTCGACTTTGCCCAAAATAGTATCCAATCTACGCTCCTCGGAGATGGAGTAGCGATCGATTAGAACTTCCTTAAGGTTGTCGTATTTATTATTGGATGGAGGGTCTTGTAGAATGTATTCGACCTGCTCCACCTGTGCTGCTGAGAGGGACAACACTGTTTGCGCAAACTTTTGTTTGTCGCTGGTGATGTTGTTCGCGTCGAACAATATTTCGGCTGATATGAACCAAATCTTCGGGTTGGTTTCCCAGAATGCTGGTAGCCGCATCAAATGTTTTGACGTGGCTAATTCAGGCTGGGCGTGCACGTTTTGTTGACGAGTTGCGTCATTATTTATCACGATTTTATCTTTGCCGTTATTTGCCATGTTTATAACACTTATATAACGGTGTTCACTTAGTAAAAAAAATATATTCACACACTTAAAAAAAATCTGTTGCACGTATAAAAAAATTTTTGCAACACGCGGTTTTTGACTAACGAAAATGAATTTTTAGAATTGGTGTCGGAATGGACACGTGTTTTCTAAAAAGCGACCAGGGGGTTGGGACGATTTGTGAATATAGCGCGCTTACCAGTGGTCGGGGCATAGGCCGCTATCTCACAAAACTCGTCTAATATTTTGAATTTAATAAAAAAAAATAAAAAACACATGCACTTTTTTATTTAAAAAAATTAACTTTATTCACTTTATTAATTATGTAAAAAAATCACTCACCTGTACGGTAAAAACCGTCGTCGGGGTCACCAGATATTGGGTATGATGCGGAGCACTTTGTAAATTATAATAATAATAAATAAAAAAAACAAACTTTAATTTAATTTTAAAATTAATAAAAAAATTTATTTAAATAAAAATAACTTTGTTATTTATATTGTTGCTGTTGCTGGTGAGTGATGATGCTCCATGTTGCTCCGGCAAAATCCAAAATTGAATAGGATGAATTATCTTTTTAATTATTTCTTCTTAAACCAAAATACCGAAAAAAATAACAAAACTGGTTTTTCTTCCAGTTTACATGCACCAAATTATTTGGGTGCACCCTATACAAATTATGTTTTATTAAACATAAATGTTTGCCATGCCATCTCTTGTGCGATGGCATGGTGGTGTATAAGTGCGTTTTACATGACTTTGGTTATGCAAAATCAATACGATTTTTATGCATCTCTAAATGATGTGATTGTAGAGGTTATTGCAATGCGAAATTTTTTTTTTTTTTGTGTAACCAAAATATAATTTTTCAATTCTATTTTGCTTACACAAATTCGTATGTACAAGTGTTGTTGTACGATTACTATGTACAAGTTGTTATGTACATTATTTGTATATACAAGATTGTTGTATATAATTTAGAATAATTCTTTAGATGGATAATTGTCGATTTATAAAGAATTAGATGAACGGAGGATTGTCCGTTGAGAATTAATTGTGCGGAGTTTCTTATGGTTGAAGAAACTAGCCGCTACAACACAATCTGCATTATCATTTTCGGCTGGCAACTTTCGGCTAACTTTAACAAGGTGTGTCTCACACCGATTTTTTCGACTAAATTACTGTTTAAATTAAACTGCCGTTGGTTTATACTAGTACTGTGGCTACTATTTAATCCTAAATTGCGTACTAAATTCTTAATTTACCACCATCGATAATAAACATTTCGACAATTGATAAATCACAAATTAAATTTGCGAATTAGAAAAAAACTAAGATTAAATTTGTTTAGTCAGTAATTTAGTCGAACAATGTTATCAAGGAAAAAGTATTATAGTTTTTATACTGGATAACTAAATTAATGGTTAGCTCATACCAGTTGTTCTTAGATGGCACAAAATACACCGCGTCTGATGTTTAAGTAAAATTTGTTAAATAAATTATAACTTATCAATTAAATATCAGTATACGGATTTTGTCTCGAAATGTGTTAAACGAAATGAGTGTAACAGGAAAGATATAGTAGTAGCATTTGTGTTTGTGTTAGTTCCGTGCGTTTGATTGTTTTACTGCGTATGCAAGCTACGTGTTATTCTTTTTTGTTTATTCATATTAACCCTTTGAGAGCCAACATGATTTCGGCTAGTGTATTGAGGGCACAATCGCGCTTTTTGGCACTCACTTTATTTATAAATGTTTATTAAAACATATAAAATTAATCTATGATAAAAAAATTGAACATAAAATATATTAGCATGTTAAATAATGACACTCAGCTCGAGAGCAGACGTAATATGCTTAGAAAATATTCCGGATATCGCGTTATATTGATACTGTTCATCATACAAATGACACAAATATGAACAAAAGAAAAATACAAAGACATAATTGTGTATTACACACAGTGTACACATTCGATTTTTTTTTTGCTTCACTCATTTTAGATGAGTAACTCACGAGACAAAATCGATTTACAGATTCATTTTGGTTTATGAACATTAGAGACATCTGTCAAAAACTGGTACGAACTAACCCGCAATTTATGTAGTGCGGAAAATTTAGACAAACATGTCGGCGTGAGGCACACGGCAACAAACGTTAATTTACAACTAACTAAATTGATGATTAGTTCATACCAGGAATTGATAGATGTCGCTGATATATACTTAGTTCAAAATTTTTCAATTGCTGAACAGAAATTTTTGCAGATTGAAAATTTTACACAGAAATTTAGATGTACGCTTATTATGACTTAGTTTATTATGACTCGACGAAGTTTAGGTCTACGATAATTAGACAATTACGTAATAGCTAAACAGCAACTTTATCAGACCGGCTGACGTAAAATAATTAGAAAATTGATATTCTAATGCCATATTCTTGGTTGTGGACGTTGTCTAGATTACATTGCGTAATCTACCCACCCCATACCTGGTCAGGCGTGGAATGTAAATAAAATTGGTAATGTACGTTCCATATTTATTTTGTCAGAATTCGAAAATGATAGACCATGTAATGTCTCTATAATAAAAAATTACCTAATTAAATTTGACCTTCGGTGTGCCACAGACAACATCATATGTAGTGCGTAATCGTAAACCGTCCAAATTATTTTCCATTTCAATTTTATTAATATTTTTGCCTTTGACGTTATATTAAATTTCGAATAACATGGAAATTAATTGCATTTAAATGACGCAATCCACGCAGCTCATTAAATGCTATATCCCGCTCATTAAAACGAATTAATTACCAAATGGCTCATTTAAAATCCTAAACGATATCCGGTAACAAAACCACACCACCACTATGAACGTTTTTTTGTTGTTGTAATTTTGAATGATCGAGCGCACTTTATTTTTTTTTTTTTTTGTAATTACTCCCTAATTTTCGGTTATCGGGAACAGAACCATAAAAATAATAACGGTACGCGTGCGGGAGCAAAACCAATAAAAATTGAATTATTTATAATGATTTGTTTGTGTTATATCCGAAATATTTGCATGCACAGAAAGTATGGCATCATCACCGGATAATGTAAACACCGCGCACTGTTTTTAGTATACCGAAGAAATTGCTGAAAAAAAAAATTTATAATACGGTGGTGGCGCGAGGGCAGCATTATTTCAGGAATTACAGATTCATTCATCAAATTTATTTATTTCGACATAACAACTAACAACCGGACTGAAATATTTATGCGGTGCAATGAAAATATGGTATGTGTATATAAGACGAAAGCCGTATGCTGTATGTCCGCAAATACAAAATCTTGGTATAGTATATAGACATATAGGTAAGAAAACGTGCGTGGTGCTAAGTCAAATGATTGGTCATAGCTTTCGCGCCTATAACAATAACATGTCGAAATGATTTGTTCGTCTGGCGATAAAAAGATTTCGATTTCTGAAAATGAATCACGAATTTTCGTACGTCACCCTGTATAGAGTATATGAGCTTAAAATTAGATTGATTCACCACGATATGCATCATATGAGACCAAAATTAATTTAATTATTTTTAATAATTAATTCAACAAAAAATGTATCGATCATCATTATCGCGGCATCAATGTAACAAGATTTTAATTATTTACCTCGGGCACCCACCACAAAACCCAAAATTTGTATATCTACGCCGCGCATCACTCGACTAAAGTTTATAATTTCTTTTTTCAAAAAAAAAATTGATCTAAATAAAAAGATTTTAGCTTAAAATAATAGATAAATTTGAATTTGGTAAATTGACATTGATGATGAAGTAAGAAAACACAAAAAAAAGTTAATTTTAGATAATAATTAAAAAAATTAATTTTTTGTGTGTTAATTTTATTTTCTAAAATTAAAGCAATATAAATTCTTTAAAAACAATTTTTTTTTTTTGTTTTTTAAATTATAGTAAAAATGTTTATAGAGACGACAGACATGGTGTTGATATTATCAAAAAATTAAAAAAAAAATTGTTTTAGAAAAAAAAATGTTACGTCAATTGGATTTAAGATTTTATAATATCAAACATATGATTCTAGGTTACAAAGTTTTATCTGTTTTGTTTTGATTGGATAGGCAACTTAACCTTCTGATTCGCCAGACATATTAAAGTCAAAGATCTATGTATATGTTTATTGTGTTTGTATTTAATTATTCTGTTTACGTTGCTAAACTATTTAAAACTACTGAATTTATTGCAGTCTATAGAAAAATTATTGGCTTTACGTTATGGGTCTATACAGGAATTGTAATTTTATGTAGAATAAGTCGGTGGAGCACCGAGTGTCGCTCGGTTGTTAAAACAAATGTGAATTCTTCTTTAGCTCCTCGGAACACAAAACAATTAAAAAATATTTCGATTTTTTGGCCACCGCCAAACAATTAAACAAATTTTTTTTGCTGTAATTTTCACGCACCATCGATTTCTTTGCTTCACTCTATGCAAGCATCATTCCTTTTCGAATTAGTCGTTTGCCGGATCTAATCCTCTCGATAGCTAATTAACGTAAGAATTACACCACAGTTGACAAGCAAAAACTTAATTCTATTCAAAATGGTAAATTTTCAGTCCACAGTTTTGTTCCAATCATATTGGATATTTTCATAGTACCACCTACCAACGGAATCCTATGCATAACACTACAACCGACAGTATGTCCAATTTGTATTAAATTCCCACTTACATTATTCAGGGGCAGGATACAAAAGGGATTTTTCATCGTCAGATTACGATCTGCGATGAAATTGAACACAAACATGATACCCTGTCGGAGTGAAGAGCTCATGGGCCGACCCATCTTCCATGCCGAATTGGTTGGGAAATGGTAGAAAAGTAAGAACGGAAAAGCGAACCTCGAAAGAGTTGGTAGTGAATAGGTCCCAGAACGGATTAAAGATAAAATAAAAAAAAATAAAAAATCTGAGGTCCTTCACCACCGATTGAGAAATTACTTGGTTTTATTGTGAAACCATTTCGGATCCCCTAATCAAATGTTTTCGAATTCAGGACTAATCACAATCGATTTCAGGTGCTCGATAACCTCTCAAACTAGTTCGATTCGACCAGAAAAACTGTAAAATAAAAGGTAGCCACTTAACCAGGTCTCACCGTACGAGCCTCTAAATGAATTTCCCGGAAATTCAAGAATAAGAATAAAATTTAGTCAACATTTTTATTTTGTTCGATGACCTTTTGCCATCTTTCTAACAAATTTTTTTTATCAGCAAAATATTTAATCGATTTTGTCAACCAGTGTCTCATTCTCATATTTCCGCAGACTTTAAAAATAGCCCAAATGTCGATTTCAAATCTAGAAATAATATGCAAAACAGTCAATTTGATTTACACGAATTATGTAAATCAATAAACGAACTGAAAGCTCGGTTCGAAAGATTCGAACATCGTGCGAATCAAGAAAGATCTAGAACTCGTATTAGAAAGCATTCATGATGAAGTTCTAGATCTCGCTCGGTGAATCATCCTATGTGTTGGTATCACTATAAATTTTGCAACATGGCTAGAAAATGCGGTAAACCTAATTGTACTTTCAAAACGGATGTAGAAAATAATAATTTCCTCCATCATCACTACGGCAGATGCTGGAGTATCCACAGCCCGTCTGTTATTTATTAAATGATTATTAAATCATTCAAAAATCGTATTGAAGACCAACATCTTCATTTAACCGCAGCAAACGGATCACCTATAAGAACTTATGGATCAAAACTTCTATTATTAAACTTGGGACTTCGTCGAGAATTTCGACACCCATTCATTGAGGCAACAGAAAATAAGCTCATATTTGGTGTTGATTTCTTGGTAAAGTTTGGTTCAACAGTCGACTTAAAGAATAAGCGCTTGGTCGATGCAACAACAATCATAACTACCACATGAACCATCTTTACCTAGCCATCACCACGAATTTATAATATCGAGGGTTTATATGGACCATTGCTTAAGGAATTTCCTGAACTTACTCAAGAACCAAGGTACAGAATTTTGACAGAAGTTTAACTTCAATTTTGCAAATAGCGTCGTCTTGATTCAACGAAATTTTCCTTAGCTAAGGATGCTTTCTAACACATGCAAAACTTAGATCTGTGCATCGTCAACCTGTTCTCCGTACCTAAAAAGGGGCAAAATGATTGGAGACCATGCGGCGATTACAGACGTTTAAATGAGTAACTATAAGCGGTGTGAAGTTTTCAACATTTATCAAAAGTGTAGCTACACAAATTAACAAAAAACAAAAATGTAGATACACAATTTAACAAAAAGTGTAGTATTACATAAAAAAATTATGGCAGGGTTGAATTTGTTATTTATCCCACTAAATCTAACCTAATCTAATTCACGACATATCACTGGGACTTTCTGCGAATTTTTCTTTTATATTTAGTGTAAATGGAAATAATGATGAAAAAAGTGTAACCGGGTCTTGTGGATGTTTAAGAGCCATTAACACTTAACTCTTGAGAGGACACCACAAATCTGAGTATATGGCATTTCGGGGACACTATCCAAAATTTTTAGTGATATCCGGCTCAGATATGCGGCTCAGTTTTGTGGTATCATCTCCAGAATTAAGTGTTAATAGCCCTTAAACATCAACAAGACCCGGTTTACACTTTTTTCATTATTATTTCCATTTACACTAAACATAAAAGAAAAATTCGCAGAAAGGCCCAGTGATATGCCGCGAATTAGATTAGGCTAGATTTAGTGGGATAAATAACAAATTCAACCCTGCCATAATTTTTTTATGTAATACTACACTTTTTGTTAAATTGTGTATCTACATTTTTATTTTTTGTTAATTTGTGTAGCTACACTTTTGATAAATGTTGAAAACTTTACACCGGTGTAACTATACTACATAGGTATCCGCTACCTCACATCCACGATTTTTCAAGATAGTTGGATGAATGTAAAAAAAAATTCTAAAACTGATCTTTGCCGTTCTTATCACCAGATTCCAGTAGCAGGAGAAGACGAATTCAAAACTGCGATAACAACTATGTTTGGAATGTTTGATTTATGTCGAAGTACTTTTCGTCTCGCAGATCAAACATTTCAACGTTTCATTGATGAAGTAACTAAAGATTTAGACTTTCTTGTTACAATAAAAACTGTATAAATTAAAATAAAAAAATAAAAAAATCTGTTGCGGCTGTCATGCCTCAGTTGCGGGGCCCCTTTCCGATAATAAAATACAAAAAACGAGTAGCCTGTTGGCTACCCGTACGTTACGTCCGCCAAAACCACTATCCAAAATATAGGGCGTTGTTTCGCCAAAATCCGCAATATTCTGCCCGGCCGGGCCTCAAAGTGTTGGGCGTCCTTTCGCCTTTAACCGTAGATAAAATTAAGTGGCCTCACCTGGCCACCCGTAAACCATAAACTTGGTCTTGATCGAACCCTTAAATAAAAGAGGGTGGCCTGACATTTCACCCGTTGAAATAATATCACAACCGTTGAGACTAATTCAGGCACCCGTTAAATTTACTGCGGCGCCCGTTGTTACAAAATGACTGCCACCGTTGATAAATCTGTACACGTTGCACGTTGTTAAATACGGTACTCGTTGACACTGTAGCGCCTTCGCGCCAACTACGCCACACGCTTACAACCACCAGAAAATACTATATATTTAAGCCGGCATCCGTAGATAATAATGGCAACACTCGTTACACTCGTTATCACTCCGTGGAACACCCACTCAACAAATAAATTGATTAAAACGCACAATATCGATGTATTTTAATTTATACAGTTTTTATTAGGTTTCATAAAAACAATAATCCCGTTCCCTCATTGGAAAACTGAACGCACAATTTTATTTTTAGTCTTATAATTTTAATCAACAAAATAAACAAATGGCCACTGTCTGCCTAAATAAAAAACTGTCCCAAAAAACTTGATTATAATTTCAGGATTTAACTAGACTCCTTTATCATACAACCAAACAATCAGACTATCTTTAATTGAATTTCAAAACCACGACTCTATCGATCACAACAAAAAAAACGAGACTTAGTTTTTTCCAAACAAGACTCTCTGTCGTTCTAGAAGAATCTTCTTTCTTCTCTGTTTTTCGTTTACATCAATTCGCATTGATGTAAACGAGAAGCATATAAGAAAAAACATTCTTCCAGAGCGTTTTGCTTTGCACACACTCGATGCACATTGGTCTCGCTCACTGTCATTTTCTCTTACCGTCGCACCATCAGAAGAAGGTGTACCAAAACAATCAATACCTGAAGCAAAGACTCAAACCACCCAACCGATTAAGCAAAGATATAAATCGAGGGGAATATAATATCAATAAAATTATAGTTACGACCACACAGTCGTAACACTCTTTTTGCTTATGTTGATGTCATTCTTGTTTCAAGCAAAGCACCTGAAGAACATGTCGAATACTTACGCATACTTTTCAAGCGATTATCTGATTATGGTGTGACAAATCTAAATTTCTTAGGTCACGAGATTACCAGTAATGGAATTAAACAATCGAGTGACAGAATAATTGCGATTAAAGAGTTTCTGCATCCAACCACAATCCGTCAAATTCAACGTGTTGTGGTTATGGTTAATTATTACCATCCATTATTACCACACTTGGCCGATCAACTAGTGCCAATTTATAATCAAATGAACTCTTTGATTAAATTAGGTAAAAAAGCCATCTTCTCCTGGCCTAAATTGCCAAATAGCTCTCGAAACAATAAAAAATTCGCTCGCAAACTGCACGCTACTAGCACACCCAAAATAAAACACCGTATATTGTTTAGGAACGAAGTCCGAGACAAACTCGTGTCATAAGTGGCCCAGAAAACGTAGTGGCTGACACCCTTTTGCAACCTGATGATATCTCAATTTTAACTTTCCTCGGTTTTGATATCGAGAAATTAATTCAATCACAGGAACAAGATCCAGAACTAAAAGGTTACTTAGACGGTCCGAAACCGCTTAATAAAAGATTGAAACTCACGCAAGTCTAACTGGATAATAATTCGAGATCAATATGGTGTGAAACTTTAACCTAACACACCCAAGTATTAGACCTACAAGAAAAAAGTACCGTCGAAAATTTGTGGAATTGTGAATATGTTTTTGTTCGAGTCGACAAGGTGAAACCAACCTTATAACAGCACCTTACGATGGTCCTTACAAAGTGGTCAAACGATTTCGAAAACACTTTGTAATGGAAATCAAAATTTAATAATTCGATTTCGATAGACCTAAACCGGCATATGGTGTAGAGGCTGTTGAACAACCAAATTCCTCAATACCTCAACGGCATTCAAAAAATATTACTTTCAAATAGAAACACAAAAACATTACGATGTCAGCATCAATAAAAATACTGTGTTCATAACGCATTATAAACATTATTTTAATTGTTGACTAATTCAAATTTTATTGTACTCGGATCATAATTCTAAAATTTCGTTGTTACAAAACCGAAAATTCAACGATCAAAAATTCCAATTTAACATTGGTCCATATTTACATTTTTATTCACTAATTCATTCGTTTATAATTTACGTGATTTTGCGATTTCCAATTTGAATTTAAGTTAGACAATTAGAATTTTTCTTGGAAGAGGAGTGATGTGGATGTCAAAAACCATGTCTTTGGCCATCCAACGTTTCCCAATCCAATAATCAACACACACACACGCGACGAATAAATGCATTAGAGGCGAATGCCTCAAAAATTCACTTGCATTATTTGTAAACTAGATAGCGACCCGTGCGACATATCGCTTTGTGAACCTCAGCAACATACTTTCCTTACGGAAATAAAAAAGTTAAAAATATCGAAAATGCAAGTTTGTATACAGACCATTTTAAAGCTGACACAAAACAGTTACAAAATAAAAGTCTTTTTAAAAAAAAAAATACAAGGTTCTTCATGTCTAACGACCGAATCATTTTCGGAAACACACAATTAACGCAACCATATATACAACATTTAGCTGTACCGTACCCAAAGCAATATGGCAAACCCTAATAAAAAGTGGTGCAACATAACGGCAAACAACATAGTGGAATAGTGCAACATTTCGTAAATCGATGCAATATCATCATAGTGCAACATGTAGCTACATACTGCAACATGGAGCTTCATCACACAACATGACTCAACACAATATGCTCACATTAAGATCCCCTCCCCCTCACCAATTTTTATCAAAACCAATCGAGCCGAACGAACCTACTACCCCAAACCCTTTACCAATTTTCACATCAGGGCCTCATTAGAGGACCTCTTACACGAATTTTCCCAAAATCAGAAACCATCGCAATCGATTCCGCGGAACTCGAAACTTCAATTTCATTCATTTTCATCAACATTGTTTGAGCTGACCCATCGCAATCGATTAAAACCTACATTCACCAATTTGTATCAAAGCCGTTTGAGCTGATAAAATAAAAATTAAAAAAAGAACTCAGCAATCTAAATGAATTTTCTCGAAATCATGCCAATCGCAATTGATTCCTTTCCTGGTACTCGAAAACCCTCTCTCGGCAATTTTCATGAAATGAAATTCATGCTCTATCCGTTTCCGAAACTACAGACAGCCATATAACTGTATACAATTATTGCTCTTGTTAATATAAAGATTGGATAATTGGACCACCATTACCGACATTTTCGTCTGACTAGAATCTGCACCTTCAACATTATTCGAATACAAATTTTAGGTTAATAATACCTGTATTTTGTGGAGACAATTACAACGACACCACCATGGCTATCTGAAGATAATGCAGATTTGCATTAGTTGAAATAGCTGAATAGCGCTGAAACAGCTAAAGCAAAATTGCTTTATTTCTCAACAGAATACAGCTAATAAAACGTTTTTGCTTTAGCTGAATCAGCTCTATTCAGCTATTTCAACTCATGCAAATCTGCATTATCATTCAGCCAAAGCAAACGTTTACGAAAATCGAATAGTCGATAATACAGATTGTGCTTTTGCGAGTTTGATGAGCTAAAATCGAAATGATAGCAATTTTACCTTGCTTTAAAGATCTCACCTGAAATTAATATTATGGTTGAGGGTGGACTGTGAAGTTGGGTTGAACGCAGTATTTCGGAATTCTCATTTTCTAGTGATAAAATGGTGTCGCGTTCAATTTTTTACTATTGGATGTCGTTCCTATCCACTTTTAACTTCCTATAAACTGAAATTAAATTTCCTTTTCACCCGCCTGATATAACCCGATCCTAAACTCCCGTTTTGTATACCATATCGCGTTTTTTACCGTATCGCGTTTTGAAATATCGCGTTTTGATAATTCGCATTTTAAAATATCGCGTTTCAAATGGGACCCGTGTTGAACTAGTCTCGATCTATGCGAAAACATTTTATCATTAATTCTGAGAAAATTAGAAATAACACCGACTCCAACCGAGGTTTAAAATCCAATTCAAGTAACATTTTGAAAATGTGACAAGAAATTGCATGACATTTCAGTGTCACTGTTAATACCATTTGTGGGGTTTTTATCCATTTTTGTAAATTTAAAAATATATTTAATAAAATTGAAAAACTAAAGGGTCTTTCATAAGGACACTCGATTTTTTTTTATTTGAAAGAATATTTGAGGGCACTAAGTATGGAATATAATGTCATTCAAATGTCCGCTGCAGCTTTGCTGGGTGGCAATTTGTTGGATGGCGTTCGTTATATTGACTTTGAGGGTAACAATTGTTTGCGGTTCATTCGCATAGACCTGCGATTTAAGATAGACTCAAAGGAAGAAGTCTAAAGGCCTCAAATCGCACGATCACGGTGACCAGTTCACGTCGCCGCCGTACGAGATAACCGTGCCCTCAAATCGCGCCATGCTGTTGAAACCACATGTCATCGGTATCCATATCATCCAGTTTAGACTACAAGAAGTTGGCGATTTTTCCGCCAGGAAAAAAATTTGCACATACTCGTATAATTGTGACTTTCTCGGGATGCATTTGGTGCTAATGTATCTCGTGTGGATTAGTGCTCCAATTCCGACAATTTTGTTTGTTCACTGGGCCTCGTCGCAAGTGGCAGCACTATTACTAAAGAGAATTAATTTTGTTATGTAATTACCAGCGGAATTAGTTTATTCATTATGTATATATTTTTTCACTAAATAAAACATCTCAGCGGAATAAAATATTAAAAGTGATCCTTAAAATGGCAAATTGATTGATCTCCAACCAAAGTAAAGGAACTCGGTATATGAAATGTTGAAATTTAACAATATTCCTTCTTTCTGGCATTTCTTCCACTAGTAACCAATATTTTCGGTTGTTTTTCTAATAGCTTAGGTCGTACTGAGACTATATATAAAATTTAAGGAAAATTCATGGACTAGAATTTTCACTAGAATTTTTTTATTTTCTGCGGCCAAATAAGTTATTTTCAGTTTTTGCTAAGCTATTAGAAAACCAACCGAAACTGTTGGTTACTAGTGGAAGTTTTTGAGATATTGGTCAAAAACTGAAAATAATTTATTTGGCCGCAAAAAATTCTAGTGAAAATTCTAGTCCATGAATTTTCCTTAAATTTTATATATAGTCTCAGTACGACCTAAGCTATTAGAAAAACAACCGAAAATATTGGTTACTAGTGGAAGAAATGCCAGAAAGAAGGAATATTGTTAAATTTCAACATTTCATATACCGAGTTCCTTTACTTCGAAGATCAATCAATTTGCCATTTCAAGGATCACTTTTAATATTTTATTCCGCTGAGATGTTTTATTTAGTGAAAAAATATATACCTAATGAATAAAAAAATTCCGCTGGTAATTTCATAACAAAATTAATTCTCTTTAGTGATAGTGCTGCCACTTGCAGAGAGTAGCGTAATCTCTTATTTTCCGCTGTCAAAATTCCGCTATCTTATACAGCATAACATCCAACTGATCTAGAGCCCATTCAGCGAAACGCACAGGGTTGTGTATGGTCACTTATACTTTAGGTTCTTGGGTCAGTTGGATTTCAAGTCCCGACGCAAAATTCACCAAGTTAAAGTTGTATGAAGACCAAGGTCTTGTGAACGACAAGAAAATGACTGACTCTAGTTTTCCCGTACACTTTTACGTATGGTAACGATGTTTTCATCTGACATTGAGTTTCAGTGACTTTCGGGTGTTGATTGATTATAAAATGGCTGTCTCAAATTTGGCCACCTACTGTCGAATAATCGACTCGGCAAGAAGGATGAAAATCTGATTTGCACACGTTGTTCAACTCTACCCGTGGTGATTTGCCATACGCTACTGAACAATTCATAACAAATTTACCAGATGTTGCTTTAACAACATGGCTGCTATAACAAATTTCGAGCGTCCCTATCGAAAGACCCTTTATAAATATAGTGTAGTTGCTGTAAAATGTTATAAATGGCACAACTCATTTTATCAGAATCGTAAATTTGTTCGTTCTAATAAAAAATGTCACAAAAAGTTTTCATTTTATCATAATTTAGGACCTGAATCGTTCCAACCTTCTTTATCGACATTTTCCAGTTAACAACATCCGGCTAACTTAAACAGTGACTATCACAATCTGTCACACTTACTCGAAATGTATAATCAAATTTTACTCACGAATCTGCTTTATCGACATTTTTTAGTTTTTGAATTTAATAATGCATTGTAATGACATTTTTCTGCTAACAAATTAACGTTTCTCATTTAAATTTCGGTCGATCTCCTTCAGTTACACCAACCAAATGTTCGTTTATGTTTCCTTTATCAAAATTGCAAAGTTAACTATTTGCATTATCGACTTGAACTTGATTTACCTTTTACAAAAAATTTCTTTAACATGGATTATGATGAGGATGAGGAAAATTGATGCTAACCTGGTGATATACAAATTTCAAGCTGAAATACTCTTAGCTGCTCAGAGCGTAGTGTTCTTAGTTTCACATAAGAAATCAAATCATTCACAAAATGTTCGTATTTGTAAATCGCTATCATGAAGCATTGTTAAACGGAAAAAAGCGATTAGTCGAAAAATGTTATTTTCAGAAATTAAACGCGATATTTATAACGAGTCTTGAAATAGCTTGGAAATATCAACATAAAGATCATCATCATCATTTGAATTGTTTTATAGTAGTTATGACACGGGTTCTAGAGGGGAAATTTCAACGAACTATATTACATACATATATAAATTATGTATAAATAGCCCAACCACTATAAAATAATCGTCGTTCGCCGGCGTCACACATTGTGTACTCGTATACGACTATAAAATCAATGATTTATCTTTCTAAAATTTTACTATAAATATTAAATTAAATGTGTCAAAATAAAAGCGATTTGCACTCACTCTATATACACAATTTGTTGATTATTCGTACACAGCTGACACATCGGAATTGTATAAATTTATTGCCCCCCGTCAAGATGCCAAAACCAATTAATTAAATTGATTTCGATAATACATTATACGCCGCGATTAACAAGTTGTAATATATTTTTTAAAAAAATGTCGTTAAATAAATAAATATTTATAATTCAAATAGAGCTTACTGGTCTCATAAATCATAATCATAAAAAAATGAATTATTTTATAGTTCTGAAAATATTTGCAATTCTCTCACAATTCAAGAATTCGGTATAAGAAACCGCACGCTTATACTAATTCACAGCAGTTTTAGCACAAAAAATATAAAAACCTGTTGTTTTTAAATAAACATATTGAATTTAATTACAAATTTCTAAACCGTAATAAAATTTAAAATATTTTTTTTTATGTAGTTCTACTGAATATATCTCTAAAAATCGTAATTAACTTTCGAGCAAATTTTTAAACATGAAATTATAAACAACAAATGTCTTATAAATATCAACAGTGCACTTGAGAATTTAAAATCACTTTGCGCTTATAACCAGCAACCTACATTATGCAGCTCTCCAAGAAACTCGCTAGGATATCATTTGCTCGTTGCAAGCTCTATGTCAACCTGTACACTTCGCCAGAGACCAAAACAGATCATCAATCACTTCAGATGAATGGTTTCTTTTAGAATTGAATCTATTCTGCTGGTAGTAACAAACTTCCGTTGCGAAATATTCATGAACATTTTTTTTTTTTTTGTTTTAACAATTTTATTAATTTACTAGCTGACCCGGCGAAGCTAGTTCCGCCACAAATTACTTCGTTCCGAGCAAATAATTTTGTCCTTCACGAAAATTGATTTTGATGAGAGAACAAATCAAACAACTCAACTCAATTCTCACTAGACGATTGACTTGAATGGCCATTAAATCCACTTTTACATCGAATTCAACACTAAAGACAGGTTTATGGTTGTTGTCACAACGAACGGAAATTGTCAGAACGAACGAACGCAACCATAAAGGCGGCATAATGTATTGAAAAGTGAATGAAATGTCGATTCAAACTCAGGCATCTATCAAAATTTGAGTTGTTTTTTGGAATTTTTCTCTCAGTGTGGAAATGAATTGGAGTCAGTTGCAATTCAAAATAATTCAATGTATTTTAATCGATTGGAATTAAATGGAACTCAATATTTTTCATTCTTTTGTCCGGCGCGTAAATGAACAACGATGATGATTTGCCAACTCTTGGACTCGCGACGTACAACTGACTATGAGAAAAACATGGAAACTCCAGATTTATTCCGCACATATCGAACGATTGACCTTGCGATTTGTTAATCGTAATAGCGAACGCGATTGGAACGGGGAACTGAATGCGCTTGAATTCGAACGGAATGTCAGTTGGAGAGGCATTCTCGGAATTAGAACATCCTCGCCTTTGGATTTACGCTTGATGAACGTCGCTTGAATCACACAATCAATTACACGATCTCGGAGGGTTCAGATTACACAGCATGATTATCACAGATCCTACCTTGAGCATCAAGCTATGCGGTGGCATTCCCGGCAAATCAAGTTAATCCAAAAACTCGGTCGAATAGTTGGTTGCGTCTTCTTGATTTTTCACACAGTCATCGGACTAGTATAACAATGCATTTCTCCAGAGATTTGGTTTTGAATCAATGTCCGGAAACGGCGGATGTCCGGAAAC
Organism: Nephrotoma flavescens; assembly: GCA_932526605.1. NCBI lineage: Eukaryota > Metazoa > Arthropoda > Insecta > Diptera > Tipulidae > Nephrotoma > Nephrotoma flavescens. The sequence continues at coordinate 255,795,367 of OW052221.1, forward strand.
ACTTTCGTGATAAGCTCTTTCTTCGACCTCGTGAATCTGCAAAAATTCAAGGGAAATGAAATCAATCCTGTCAAAAAATCATCAGGAATTTGACCATGGCTAAGCGCTAACAGATGTTTGGAAAAATCAGCAATTGATGAGTCGTTCTGTAACACGACTCTCATGTTCATGGTCAACTGCAACTTCTTCACATAGCGCCACAAACTTGACGATTTCAGACATGCGTTGAGTCCATCTGCAGCTGTTGATCTTGAAATGACAGGTAGCGTTTGACGAAAATCGGAGGCCAGCAGAATCATCGCTCCACCAAAACGTCTTGAATCACTTCGTAAATCGTTCATGGTTCGATTGAACGCTTCCAATGATCGTTCATATGCCATTGTCCATTCGTCCAAGATGATGATTTTGCATTCTTGCAATACCTTAGCCATCGCCGAGTTCTTGGCAATTGAGCACACTGGCTTGTCATTCGTGTGGATATTCATCTGCAACTTCAACGCAATGTGTGGTCCGGCCACCGTCTAGCAATGTGGCTGCAATTTTCCGATGACGCTATTTCAGATCTCGAGTGAATTGTGGCCAAAAGCAATGAAATCAGCATTGGGAGTATTCATGCTTATACCGTGGGCTGCCAACATATGTCGCTGGGAGAATGGTCAGTTGACCGACTGGCATCGCGCCGATGAATGTGAAGCGGGTGAAATTTAAACGTTTTAAATCATCTCCTGGCAATTGCGAATACAACAAAAAAAGATTGAGCCAAATCGGTTCAGCAGTTCTCAACTGATATGCAAGAAAAAAAACAATATTTTTCGGGTTTTTACGAAAGTTTCCAAGTTTTCCACTCAGATTTTCCAATTTTTTCCTTCTAAAAGACCTGGATCGGTTACGTGCGAAATCCCGTGCAAAAACATCATTTTTCGATTATCAGAATTTTCAGCCGTTCTCAAAAAAAATCATTTTCTTTGGGTTTTTCCAGAAGCTCCGAGTTTCCCAATTTTTCTTTTCTAAAAGACCATCTGGATCGGATAGGTGAGAAATCCTGTACAAAAACATAATTTATCGATTTTCAGAATTTTCCGACTTTTCCAGTGAATTTTTTTTAGCATTTTCTTTCATAAGAACCATCTCCTGGAAATTAGGAAGACAGCAAAAAAAGACTGAGTCAAATCGGTTCAGCCGTTCTCAACTGATGCACTAGAAGAAAAAAATTCTTTTTTCTTTGGGTTTTTCCGGAAGTTTCCTAGTTTTCCACTCAGATTTTCCAATTTTTCTCTTTTAAAAGACCATCTGGATCGGATACCGTACAAAAACATCATTTATCGATTTTTCAAATTTTACGACTTTTCCAGTAGATTAACCCAAAATTTTCTTTCATACAAAGCTTGTCCTGACAATTACAAACACAACACAAAAAATCAGCAAAATCGGTCCAACCGTTCTCTCTCTAGTGATGATCAGTCATACTCATAGGTACATGCGCCAATTGAGTTTTATTAACATAGATTGAATCTCTTGCTCGAAAATAACAATAAGTTACCAAATTTCAATCACTAACGTAATTATGTAAATCTGCGGGAGCAGAATTTACTTGTTGTAGAGCCGTCGTTTTCTTCTTTAATCGTGCAGACATAGGTATAGTTACGACGCTAAGGTTCTTAATATTGTTAAAGTAAGCCGAAAAACTTCAGCTGAAAATTGTCGAGAATGTAGATTCGGATGAAAGAAGAGCATAAAAAGATGATAATGCAGTTCCAAATGATTAAAAATTTGCACTTCAGCTGTAAAATGTCGATAATATGTACCGAGTGTACCGATTTACTTCAACAATTTCGATTACGATTACGATTTACTTCATCATTCAACAACACAATGTCGGCAATACAGATTTAAAAGTAACAAATGAATCGAAAATTTTCAAATAGCCCCTATAACATTATCAGACCTACCTATAATCAATATCTAACCTAAAAAACATATCTAATCTAAAAACATGGGGAACAACGGGCTATCGAATTGGCATAATCAGATCGGTGTCTGTCTGGCATAATCTCGAATTGAAACCATTTTAACGACAACTACATTACATTGAATGTTTGGTAATTGTTTTAACTTCTTTGTTGACAATTTTCTTCTTTATCGACAATATTACCACTTACAAACTTCGTCAAATAAAACAAAGCTCCAGACATAACACTTTTAACGTTAAGTTTTAATAAACTTTTGAACTGTTCCAAAATCCAATTTGCGCTAAGGCAAAATGCATACTTCAATTTTTTCATTCATTCATTCATTCAAACAAAATTTTTTCGTTCAATCATATTGTTCCAAAATTACGATTTTTTTCTTCTTCAATTTTTCACGAGAGATGGTTTAACGTTAACTTTTTGTCTGAACGATGAACGTGTGAAAGAGATAAAAAAACACATAAAAATGAAAGAGATGGAAATACAAACCGAGCTGTTTCGTTGTTTGGGATGACGCGGATACAAATAAAAATTAAAATGGAAGAATATTTAGAAACACACACTGAAATATATGCTTGAAAACAACTCGAACAATATGAAAACGTCAAAAACTTCAATTTTTCAATAATATGTGGTACTGAGAGATTCGTTCTGGAATTTTATGTAGTATGAATCGTCAAAACAAAATTACTGGACGAATTTTGTACGCTACCTACGCTCGGTTAGGATATTTCAGATTTAATATATATTTTTTAACTTTCGGCTGAGGTAGTCCAGACACTATCTGCATTATCGTTTTTACAATTTCGGCTCTCGGCTTTTGGCTAACTTTAACAAGGTGGTCCAGTCCACCCTATTAAAGTTAGCCTTCCAACCGATAAATGGTAGTGCAAATAGTGTCTTCGGAACCGAAAAAAAAAATTTAAAGCCGAAATTATTACCCAAAATAACTGGTTCATTCACAATCAGTTCCAAAAAATCGGACTAGCCAAAATTATGTCAGGGGCTATATAATTTTACCAGATTGGTGTGTAAATTTCAAAAAATTCTGAAATTTTCGAAACTAAATTAAAAAAATATTCTGATACGCCAAAGCTTTAACCAGTAACCACTGTGTCATTTGGTCGATATATAGTGTTCTCGTTTTTTACACCTTTCAAAAAAAGTATCAATAATGAATACATAAAAAAACCAAATAAAATATTTAACAAATTTTGTTTCGTTTTAATTTGCTCAGCGGACACTTAGGTTCCTCGAATTTCACGTTCATAAGAAAAAATATTCCGAATGTATTCTCAATCTGTGTATATGATCTATGGCGAAATTTTGAATTAAATTTTTTTTAGAGTGATTTATTTGTTTAGTCCATTTTTCTCACCTGTTCTTAATGCATTTAGCCCCAAATCATAAAACTATTAAAGTTAGCCGGCATGCTTGAACCGAAAAATGTTGACAATGCAGATTTGGTTGTAACGACTAAACTGTGTCAGCCGAAAAATGTCGACAATGCAGATTCAACAATAATATGGGGGTTCCACACTGTGTTTCAAAGAAGCAGATTCCTCATCTCTTTTCTTGTTTACCTATAAAACCGGTCGCAATTAAACGACACATTTTTCAACCATAATTTTTTCGGTGAAGCAGCACTAACACAAAAAAAACGAAATTAAAAAAATCGAGACCATTTTTGGAATGAAGATTTTAGTTTAAATTTTCTTTTCGAGACAGCAGAATAAAACAATACAAAAAAATTTTGTGTCTAAATATAAAATAAGGTTTTAAAGTAGCAATAAAAATCTATGACGGAATATTTTGAAACAAGAAGTAGTGCTTCAAAGAAGCGCAGTGCAGAACGGGCCTATAAATGTCTACTTGCCAATGTGGACAAGGCAGTTTCGTAGAAATAACCCGCCGGAAAATGTCGATAAAGCAGTTAAACAATAGCGATGTTAAACAGTATTCCTTTTAAATCAAAAATGATTATTTTGTTGTATTAACAACAGAAAACTATTTCGGAATTTATCTATTACGGAATTTATCAAACAAAACTTGGAAAATTCTAAAAATTAACCGTTTAAAGTGTCATGGCTAGCAAGAAATTCAAATTTAAGGTCTCAGGCTGTTTTCCAACTACTTACTTATTTGAAACTAATTAACCTATTTGCCGCCATCTTAAATAAGTAGGTGAAGCCGTTCCAATTCATGTACTTACTTATTTTGACAGCTTGTTAATAAAATTAAAAAACAAACTCTTGCCCAAAAATTGTATTAGGAATGGACCGAAAAATACAATTCTTACTTCTAAACTACTTTATACATAAAAATAAGATGGTATATCAATAATAATAATAATAAATAACAATGTCTAAAATTAATCAAAGGTGATGAAAATGTCATTCAATTTTTTGTTAGAAAGTCACGGAAGAAAAAAAATTACACGACATGTTAGTCGTTGTCACTCGATTTGAAAATAAAAACGGCATGTATTACATCATCGTGAAATAAATATATAAGAGAAATCAAGTAGTACAAATTTTATAAGACAATTTTTCCTAGGTTAATCTTATTTTATAGTTTTGATATATTTTTTTAATTGAATTGTTTCCAATATTTAATCCATATATACGTATCTTATAAACATATCGGCATAATTATTTTATAGTTCCTTGTTCTTGTTAGGCTTATACAGGTTGCCAAATAAAATGAAATATATTAACCACGGAAAATCTACATGAGACCTCCGCATGTATGGTTTTTATTTTCAAATCTAGTGGCAACCACCAAATCAGTTAGTACAATGGATTGGAAAGACTTGACAGACTTATTAAAGATGTCCTAGCTGGAGAATGATTCATATGAAATATCTTAGTGAAAGTTACCTCTGAAAAAATTTCAAGCCACTTAACTCGTTTGAATATATCATTTATTCAAAATTAGAAAATTTCACCTGTGATGGTCACCTCGTGAAAAAATCTCAGGTCAATTTTTATTTGGAAAATCTGGGAAAGTTCGTTTGAGTATATAATACATACAAAATTTGAAAATTTCTAAAAATTGTACCTTACAAGTGTCATAGCTGGAGATTGATTCAAATTAAAGGTCTTGGTGAGATTTACCTCTTAAAAAATTCCAGGTCACTTTTCATATGGAAAGTCTGGGAAATCTTTTTTGCATATTTCATACATATAAAATTTTACTTTTTTTAAAAAAAAATGGCCGTTTCTAAGTGAAATGGCTGAGAATCGAATTGAAAGGCTTTGGTGATGATTACCCCTGGAAAAAATTTCACGCCAATTTTCATGTATAGAATACAGAAAAACTCGCATTTAATATATCGCACACACAAAGTTCGAAAACTTCTAACAATTGGCTGGACAAGGTTTCAAATGAAAGGACTTAGTGATCCAGTTACCCCTGGAAGAAAATTTCAGGTTGATTTTCATGTCGATATAGCTTTAGGAAATTCGATTAAATTTTAAAAAATACAAATTGGTAAAGAAATTCACAGAAACGTCTTGCAGAAAAACGCCGATAATGCAGATTAACTCTAATCAAGATAAGTTATCGAAAAGTATTTTTTTTTTATTATAAATTATGATTATGTTGTTTTTTTTTAAAATCAGCTCGCACACATAAAAAATTTGAAAATTTCTATAAATTGACCGTTTAAAGAGAAAGCTTTAGTTTTGGCACACCTTGAAAAAATTCACAATTTTCATGTAGAGAGCCCGGGAAAATTCGTTTAACTATGTAGGTTTAATTATCACTAAAACATTTCGGTCAATTTATAGAAATCTTCAAATTTTGTGTGTGCGATATATTCAATCGAGTTTTCCCGTACTTCCCACATGAAACTGGATCTGACGTTTTTAAATCGGTACAAAATTTGGTTTGGTTTATTAGTTTTATTTGTTTCGAGTAAAAACCTCTTATTTTAAATTTTTTAGTTGTTTTTTAGGAACACTAAAATAAAAATTTCTAATATAAAAAGTTACTTTACGACATAAAATGTGTATCTGCATTAACGACATTGTTCAGCTGTGGTTTTGATGGGCATGTTACCGACGATTGTCGGCTGCCATTTTCGTTGCATTAAATTGAATCTATATTATCAACAAATTTCGTCTCGGTACTAAAAAACGACAAGTGAACAATAATAAGATTTATACTTGGGGTGCGGTGCGTTGATACTTTATCACAAATAATGTATGCAATATTAATTTAAAAATTTTAAATATGTAAACAACTCATTTATAAATATTCCTGATCAAATTTATTTTTCTATTCCCAGGTAAGATCATGGCCAAGGATAAAATAAAGCATTTACAGACATCGAAATCTGCTGCGTAATGTTTAGGCAGACAGGTAAATCACCGTACAAATTACACGGGTACTATTTAAGAAAAACAAAATCTATAAATATTTAAAATGTGTAAAATTTCGGATTTGAACCGGAATAAACTTGAATCGGATTATAATCCGGTACACGCAATGTATAATTTTTTAACCCAAATTTATTTCATTTTATCGAAATGATTTTCAAGATTCCCACGAAACGTGAAATCTATAAATTAAACAATTTATCTTGTTTTGTGTTGTTGCCCCTCTCGCCTATATACCACACTCACAATAAATCACTTAGTCTCTCCGTGTATTTACTATAATTTTCTTGGAAAATCTCATGTTATGATTTTTGTTAATATTTTTCATTTTTTTTTTTTTTTGCTTTTGGTTTTTCACGCATCGAAACTTTAAAATTACTATACCGTTTCGTCATACCCATTTAGCAGGAAATAAAACGAAAAATTATTTTTAGTTTTGAAAATGTATTGTAATTGAAATGTTTATGATTTTGTTATTTAGAACCCTGGACGGACCCGCGCAAATAAACGGAAGTAGCGTGAACATTTAAAATCTTTATATTATACTCAGAATTGAGGAAAATAATTACAAATTGCAAGTTGGAATTTTAGAAATGCTTTTAAATTGCATACAAAGCAAAAATGAAATATAAATTGTTTTTTGGCGTATTTCCATCATGAAAAAATTGTTTTTTTTTTGCTTTTAACCGTAAAAACATGTTACGCCTTGAATCAACCCACCATTTCCTTTCATTTATAATATTATTATGATTGTCTTAATGACAAACCGAGATTTGCTCATTCGAGCGGGTGGATTGGAATTTTAATTAATAATAATAATATTAAATATGAGCTAAGTGTCGTAAAATTCCTGATACAGAGGATAGTTCACATTACGTAAACATTTACAGTGTTATGTACTCTCATCACTGTTTTATTATCTTTATACAGATACCTCTTTGAAATAAACCGAGAAAATTAAATTTGCAATTTGATAATTCAATGGAAAATAAAACAATAACAATTCGAACAATTACAAATAATTTTCCAGTTTTTGCGTTTTGGTTTCATTTGAAGATCCGGTATTGCATAAATGATTCAGAAATTACGTATGATTGCGCTCTCAATTCAGCTAAATACATCTGACAGAAAGGAGTTTTTTCTCCTGATAATGTTAAGTATGACCAGAATATAAACGGTCTGGGTAACTATGAAGTCAATTTCTTACTGTTCCTTCAAATCGTGTTCCAGCTTATAGTATAACATCTAGAGTGCTGACGTCCACTCCGGGAATTGTTGAGATGTTAAAAATAAGATCTTCACGTGGCAGGTTTCACAATAAGGTCTTCACAATAAGGTCTTCACGTGGCAGGTTTCGTGTTTCGCACCTCATAGAAACTGCTCATCGGCCACTTGTACAGATTTTGTTGAGGCTAGCAATTGGTATATACAGTATTACCACAGAAGAGATATTATCCAGAAGCGTCATTGGGTCGCCCCGGTGGCAAAGTGGTCAACATGCTTGCTTCAGCGACCGGAGGTGCCGGATTCGATTCCCGGTGGTGACAAGGAAAATATTTCACGGCTGGTTTAGGATCAATGAATTAATCACTCATAATCCGAAATGAAAATATGATTATGAAACCTCATTTGAGGCGGCCAAATCCCTTGATGGGATATAGTGCCAGAGAGAGAGAGAGAGAGAGAGTCATTGGGTAGATCAAGCAAAAATGACCTACCGACCATTTTCCTACCTTTCTTTTACGACTCTGAAATATAATAATTTTAATGGAATCATTATTATTAATATTTATTATTTATATTAATTATTTTAACAGTTGTACACTGTTATGAGTAACAAATCCTTTTTATTTCAAATTTAAAACTCATAAATAACGAATTTTGGGTGCCCTGCAAACAAGTTTTCCATTCTTTTCGCGAAGCAAGGTCAAAAAATTAGTAGAAAATTTTCCATACAAAAATAGCATAATGTCTATTTTGTCTATTCTGTGGTATTACTACCACCTGAAACAAAATGAGTCGATAATGCAGATTTTTTCAGCTGAAATTTTCGGCTAATTTCAGATGCACATTACTGTTTTATGTGTATAAAACCCTATTAAAGCTAGCCGACTCCAGCCGAAAAATGTCGATAATGCAGAGTCTAACTAATCAAAAATGACAGTCGTCTTTTATCGGTAACGTCCCAGCCGAAAAATGTCATTTATGCAGATACAAAATGTATGCCGGAAAGTAATTATTTATATTAGAAAATTTTATTTTGTTATTCCTAAACACCAACTAAAAAATTCAAAATAAGAAATTTTCATTCGAAACAAATAAAGTTAATATACCAAACCAAATATCTCTTAGTGCTGTATTAGATGTTTGGGGAGGTAAGGCGTGAAATGCATCTATAGTCACATATTTGGAGAATAATTTTAAATCTAATAATTATCATTTAAAAAAGTCAGGTCAATTTTCATGTTGGAGAGTACGGGAAACTCGATCGAATATGTCGCACACACAAAATTCAAAAATTTCTAAAAATTTACCGTTTAAAGTATCATAGTATCATGGCTAAAAAACTATTTTTCGCGAAATAAATTTTGTATCTGCATTACCGATTATTTGGTTGTCATTTAATCATTTTTATATGCATTATCGGCATTTTTAGCTGGGTATTTCTTGCATTTGACCTGAAAAATTGTACAGGTGTGAGCAACAATAACACCTTTTATTTAAATCTATTTCCAGCCATGACACACCGTTTTAAGTCAATTTTTAGAAATTTTCAAGTTTTGTGTGTGCGATTTATTTATAGAAATTTTCGGACTCTTCACATGGAAATTGACCTGAAAGTTTTGCTTGATAAATGCCATTGAATTTTTTCAGTATTAAAATAGTTTTTTATTTAGTTTTAATGCATTTAATAAAAAAGTTTAATTTTGAATAATATACGATGATGAACCGAAATCACCATTTTTGAATTAAAACGAAATTACTGTTATACACCAAAATTATTTGTCTGCTTTATAGGCAATTTTCGGCTGGTTATTTATAAAAATCTGCATTACCAACTTTATCAGACAAGCGATATAAGTTGTTTTTGGATCTGCATTATCGACGTTTTTCAACTGGTCATTTAATTACCTTGTTAAAGTTAGCCGATAGTTTCCAGCCGAAAGATAATGCAGATAGAGTTTTGACTATTTTTGAACTCTATACTCTCGCTCCTATCGATTTTTAAATTCCTATAAACTGAAAAAAATTCTCCTTCACCCGAATGATGTAACCCGACCCTAAATTCTCCTAAATTCGAGTTCATGACTGATTTTTGAAGTATTCAAGACATTATCTGCATTATCTTTCGGCTGGAAACTTTTGGCTAACTTTAACAGTATCATTTTATTATTACATCCGAATCTGCATTGTCGACATTTTTCGGCTGATAATTTTAGTTGGTACATCCGAATTTACATTATCGACCTCTTTTGGAATGAGCGAGTCGACTAATTTTAATAGTATTTATATAAGTAATATGCAACTAAAGTTAGTCGAAAATATTAAATCTGCATTATCGACACATTTTGTTCCAGGTGGTAGTGCAACATTCTGATGATGTTAGTTGAAAATTACCACTACCACGCCATCGTATTAATTTAAATACTTGTGGCTTGGTTATCACAATAATGATGGGGCATCTATGGTATGATTGCAATATCATCGAAAAACAAAATCGGTATGATAATAAAATTTGTTAACTTTGTTTTGTGCACTTGTTAATTTTTTGTTGTATGTACCATTTTTATGTAACCAGACTTGTGCGGTGTTTCTTGTAGTTGAAAAAACAAGTCGTTACATGACTCCCTTCTCAGTGAAAAGCTCCCCCCTTTTTTGATTTTTGTGTCCACCAGCGATTGTGAATCGAATGTTGGTAGTAGTAGTAGTGGTGATGTATTAAGTTTTTCAGCGAAATTGATTAATTAAAAATGTAAATATCAAGTTTTATTTCGATAATTTATTTGTTAAACGAAATCATTAAACGTCCTGAGCTTTATTAACGTTTCGGTCCAAACAAAACTTCAAAGGCGCACGGATTAGTAAATTTTGTGGCCTTACTAGCGAATCGGTCGTGAAACCAACAAATGGTATAGTATAGTAATACCCGATGTACCACCAACGATTGATGTGGTTGGCTGGGTTGCCGTATTTTAAGAAGTCCCTCTAACCACTCAACTCGATTTTCTAACGTGGTTCCCAACCGAAAAACGTTTTATGCGGTGTTTTAATCCTTTTTTTTTTAATCCGCCATTCGAGGTATGATGGTGTTTGGGACCCGGCTAATGGAACCGGTCCAGATGATCGATCTGCTGGTGCCGGTTATTGAGCGTCTGCTTGCGATGTTGCTGATTACATTGCTTTTGGTAGGGCCATCTCGATATCATGAAGTTCACATCATCCTTTCCAATTATCCGAAAATGCGGACAATTTTTTTCACTCCCGATATTAGACCGGATAACGGTAGTATTTCAACGACTGATCTATCAAACATATTGAAGCTTGTCTATGATTTGCAATACAAAGTGATTACGAAGTCAATAGTTTCACTTTGTATAGGCATATACAACTTCAAATGGTGGCGTGAGGCCAGTGTGTACTTTGTCTATTCGTACCAAAATCTAGTCACAAATATGCAGTGACTTTGGTTTGAATATGTCACTTTGATTGGTTTTTCACATGTTTTTTGAGATGAGTTTGTCTCTGTACACCAGTTCCGGTGAAACATTTTAGGTCATCTTTGACTGTTGCTCAGATTCCCAACAATATGAATGGGATTTCCGAGCTCCAGTTGACGGTATTTGCACGAGCTTTGGAAGCTGTTTTAAGTTGACGGTGGAAGCGCCCAACCATACCGTTTGTTTGTAGATGAAGGTGTGTAGTTTGCCCGTGTTCGATGTGAGCCTAAGAATTGCATAAGCTCAGCCAATAGTTTGGATTCGAAATGTGTGCCTTGATCGGTCGTTATGTTGACAGGTGTGCCGAATCTAGTAGTTTTCGACAATCGCAAAATTGTTGGTGTGGAGATGTCTTTTATGCGGCAGGCTTCTGGTCAACGCATAAAACGATCAGGTAAAACTATCTGACGCCAGTTAAGATATATGTGATGATTAGGTGTGACCATGTGTGATAAATTGTGACATGCATTTTTGGCAGGATAAACAAGAATTCGCCCACATGGTTACATCTTTGTTCATACTGGGTCAAAAATATCTTGAAGTGTCCAGTTTGCGAGTTGTTCGTACACTTGGAAGGGATACGGGCGATTGTTGCTTGTAGTTATTTCACAATAAATTGTCAAATCAGCTAATGGAAATTTATCGAGGTTAACATGTCTGTTTATTAAGTTACTGTAAGACCGCTCCTTTATTGGATGCATCAGTGGTGGTGCTATATTTTCTTAAGCTGTTCTTGAGCTGAAGGAACGCAGTTTCACATTCTTCACGTTTTGGGACTCTTGAGAAATGTTGCCAATTGTGTATGAATTTGGGCAAGTATCTCCGCAAGTTTTGGTAAGAATCGGTGGTAGTGTTTTACCAAACTGGCAAATTGTTGAATTTGCTTCGCGTTTTGCGATGCGGAAATTCTCTAATTGCATTAATTCGTCCTTTGGACGGCGTAGTGCCGTTTGGTGTAATATTGTGACTGAGAAAGTGAAGAATGCTTGTACCAAACACAACATTTTTCTGTGTTAATTTTGACACCAAAATTGGATAATTTTTGACAGAGCTGTTCCAAATACAGGAAGTGTTGCTCCTCATGCTAGATGCTACGACAATGTCGTCAACACATTCATGATTTCGTTGACGAAACGCTGGAAACTTTATGCAGCATTCCTAAGACCAAATGGAATTCGGTTGAATTCGAACAAGGCAAATGGTGTGGTAATTGTGGTTTTATGGATATGGTCAGGAGCAATTGGGATTAGATGATACGCTCTGGCGAGATCAATTTTTAAAAAAAATTGAGCATCCATGTAATTGCATGGAAAAATTATGATGTGGGGAATAAGGTAACGGTCAGGAATTGTGGCAGAGTTAAGCCTTCTATAGTCCCCACGTGAACATGATATTGCTGAAGAATAAAGTCAGCAGATTCCTAGTTGAACCATGTATTGGAATTCTAGGAATGCTGTGTACTACATTGTGCCTGCCCGGAGAGTTGTTGTTCGATTTTGAAGTTTTTAGATCCACTAACAAGCCAAATTTCGTTAGGAAATCCGCGCCGATGATGGGGCGGTTGGCATTGGCAAGAATGAATGCGCGTTTAAAAGAACGCCTTAATCCAATATAAATGTTGAGCAATCTGGTACCAAAAATGTCCATTTGCTGCTGCCAGAACTAAATCGGGATTGCGATTTGTTCCCTTGCGACAGTATTTGTGGTTACGGGATTACGAATAAATAAGCAGCTGCGTATTGAGTTTGTCTTAGGTCTGCCGCTGCAACCTTAATTAAGACTTAGTAGTCTGGGGAGCCGATATTTGCGGATTCTCGGTGCTGGGTAGCAAAATTGAATGGTGTGATGCATTTAAATGCTTTGATACCAAATCGACCGTGATATACGGATTGTGACCGCGAGGGTTATTGCTGACTGTGTGACTGTGTTTCTTGTCGGGGTCTCCAGATGTATGTGCCCCAAATATGCCCTGATTTTTGGCACAAGTGTCTTCCCTAACACGACTTATTATAAAAATGGGATCTAGCAAAGTATTACCATGTTGGCATGAACATGGTGAAGCTAGCTCAAGTTTGTGATAGCCACTGCACATGTGTTGAAATATCATCGAAAGTTGATTCATTCTACTTATTTTCGTTATACGCCCAATACAGTGAACCGATCGAGTACCATCTGTGTAAAATCGAAACTATCCTTGGGTCTCTATAGAGTCAACAAGAAAAGGTAATGATCGGTGGAAACTTCAAAGCTAGAAGTAAAATGTGGCATGACCGTTTAACCGGTGAAAACGGAAGAAAACTAGGGGGCTTCGTGTCCAGGAATGATCTTTTCATAATGAACTTGCAGGGAAACCAAACAACGTTCTCGTCTAATAGGGTTTCCAATATTGACCTAACAATAGTCAATGGAACGGCTTAAGGAATTATGGAGCAGTATGCACTCCAGGCACCATTAGAGTAGGTAGAACTCATTAGAACTTTATGAAACTTGCTGATTAGATAGTTTTAGCCTAGATACGCTTCCATTATCAAGGAAACCGATGCCAAAATCCTGCAACCTCATTTAGTATTACGTGTTAACCGAACGGTTAGATATAATTTATTAGAACTTTATGAAACTTGCCGAATATGTACATCAGATCTGTATCTACTTACCAAATTTCAAAAATGGGTGTTAAGATCCTACAGTCTTGTTTATTATTAAGTTCAGTTTGAACTTCATAGCGGAAGACGACATAGCTTACCACGGGCGACATAGTGGATGCAGAATGTAATAAAACTTTAGAAACTTGCTGGTTGGATAAATTTGGTCTTAATCCAATTTTATTGTCAAGGAAACCGATGGAATTAAAATTGATCTGATTTGTTAATTTCTTGTTCACTATCGTATACTATTAATATATTCGCTAAAAGAAGCAGAACTTTCGGATTAACCTACATCATACGTAGTTTGTTTAGTTTAATTAATAATTTGTAAAATAAATTAATTTTTGCATATTTTTTTCGTATCATTTATGTGTAACTCAGGCTACTTTAGTCACAGAATATATAACAGAAGCGACATAACTCCATTTTTATATGAATTTCTTTCGTCTCAAATATTTAAATTTTTTACATCAAAATAGGAGTGGTAAAATTGTTTAAATGGTAGATAATAGATAGCGCTAGCAGTTTTGAAAAAATTAAAATATATTCGCAGTGTACAACTACAATTTCCTCTCAATTGGCTCTCTATAAGAAATGTCACTTTTGGCTACATCAATAGCAACGAGGTATTTGTCACAACATACAAAATTATATGCATATTAGGAAGGAAAATGAAAAAATTACAACAAATGATGATGTTCCAGCACAAGTGAGTTTTAATAATTTATTAGAAATGAATTAACTATTATAATATTGTTTTATTTCTAGGGATGTGTGCAGTTTCGACGGAACTATGCGGCAAATCGGTAATTCGTAATCCTGTCTAAATTTATGAATCGAAAATGGCAATGTTGAGTCGTGTTGCAAGTTCATATATTAGAGCTGAATTATTAGCTGAAGGCTGAACGGGAAATCCATGTTTATGATTTACATACTGATTTTCAACTGGACAGGTGTAAGTCGAATTTCTTTGTATTTGTACCGCCAGATTATGTTCGCTATCGATAAATACTGTTACCCGCTTTAAATATTTTGGATGTTATAAATGAACACTGGGTTCAGAGAATTTTCGGCTATAAGTCAAATTTTTCATTTTATCTTGTCGCATGTGAAATGATCGAAATTATACTAAAACCTGGAACACCATTCATGAATGTTTTAACTAACGCTGTTAATCTGTGACCGCTATTTTTGTTATCCGAGGGAACTCTAAATCAAATGTTTGCCCGATAAAATATTGCGTAAGTACTGATATTATATATGGTACAAATGAAAGTGTTGTAATTTTTATATTCTAGTTACGAGTTTAATAAGGTCAAGCCGTGAATTGGCTCATTGATGTGAATACGGCCAAGCCACACAAATAGCAAAGCATACTAAACTTGTTTTCCAAACAGTCTTCAATTTAACACCACACGAAATTATATTACAAATAGTTCGGCCGATGAGTGCTAGATTGTGGCTTTAATTCGTAATGCTGAATTCGATGTTAAAATTTACTAGAAATTGGGACATGTTATAATGGGAACGCTGCCTTTGTCATCATAACATCTATTTAAAATAAGTAATTGATTCGCTCTCGGTTCATTCGGAAGCTCTCACTGGTATTGTAGAAAGAAACCCAAGCTAACGCATTTATGAAAATTTTTTAATAAAAAACCGAAAATTTCTATTAATCAGTTGTTTTATTTTTAAAATTTTCAGGTAAACTTCATCCCGCGTAAGTGTTGTTCTGAACACAATAACTACCGCCAATTTTGGTCGATGCACAATAAGTAGAAATTACCAAAAATTACAAGTAATGCTGGAGTACGTGAAATCGCTACATTGATTCGCTTTATTACATCATCGACAAATCCAATAGCGTCTTGCCAGTCTAATCGCCCTTGTTTCGTTAAGCGTACGGTTGAAATGAGTGTCTTGTCTCTGGAATTCTTCGAGACACAACTTTTGGGTCAGACTCGAACGCGACACTGTTGACTGCAAGGGACAATTATGCCGAATGAATTAAATGTAATCCGTGGAGACAATATTTTTCCCAATCCGGGCATATTCCATCAAAAATATTTGATACCCGTGCTAAAGAATATAATATATTCTGTGCCCGTGGTAAATTTTTAGAATTAACCGAATCATTTTCATTAATAATAATGCTCATTGTTTGATAAATGATCGCAAACAATTTGACAGAAATCGAAGAGAGAGAATTTATTTTTACACTCTAAAACTTTAATGTTTACAAAATATTTTTTTTTTTCTAATTTAGAGCCATCTATTGGTGAACGTGGGAACTATTTTAGGAGTATTGTCAAAAAAAAATTGGTTTCTTACTGTCGTTTCTGATATATTCTGTGCTTTAGTTTGTGGCCCGGCTTGGATGAGACCTCAGGGTGTGCGGTACGTCCCCACGACTGTTACGATATGAATATTGTGCCAGATATTGGTGTGTTTGCTTAGAACCTAATTTATACTGTTCAAAATTTTACGTTGTATTTTTTAAATATTTTATCAAAATTTTCGGGTTATTATTTTTGGAATCTTTTAGCCTGGGAAATTCCAAAAATAATAACCCGAAAATTTTGATAACTACGTTATATTTAAAAAAAATACAAAGTAGAATTTTGAACAGTATAAATTAGATTCTAAACAAACACACCAATATCTGGCACTTATTCATATTGTAACAAACTTATGTCATGAAAACAGCTATAACTATAAGCTACCTGTAACCAAAATGGCGGGCGATTTTTATGCGTTCACAAGTAAATTTTAATGTAACCAACTTCAGAGCCGAGTTTATACTTGCACACCTAATATTTTTAAACTTTCTCACGAATTCTGAATTTTTAGTTTTAACAAATCACATAAATAGCAGCTATGCCACATTTCGTCGTCACCTAATCTTAAATATTCCGTGTAAATATGATTAATAATAATTTATCTTAGTGCGCTACACTCTCAGATTTGTTTTGCTAAATAAATTTTGCACTCGACGACCGGTAATTTATTATCGGGATAAAATATAATTTATATTGCATATCTAAACAAATTAAATTATGATAAATTATTAAATGTTCGATATTTGTATATTTCATGCGCGTCTACCTATGCACATACATATGTACGCGGGCGCATGAGAAACACAGCCAAGAATAAAAATGATATTTTCATTTTTATCTTGTCATAAAAAAATATAAAAAAATGTTTTATGTATTTTTATTTTTCCTAACTGTTCATTGTGTACATTATAAACATTATACAG
Organism: Nephrotoma flavescens; assembly: GCA_932526605.1. Classification (NCBI taxonomy): domain Eukaryota; kingdom Metazoa; phylum Arthropoda; class Insecta; order Diptera; family Tipulidae; genus Nephrotoma; species Nephrotoma flavescens. The sequence goes on from OW052221.1 coordinate 255,812,341, forward strand.
ACATTTAAAATATGTGGACAAACAATTTATGAGTTTACCCTAACCCGATGATTGCACATCATAAATTTTGAGCCAAATGGTAATTTTCATCATCATAAATGAGCTCGTATCGATTTGTCATTTATGATTGATTGGGACAGGTCACACATGTGATCGAATGGGTTACATCTTTCATAATGCCAACGTATTGATAGTTTGATACCCGTCACTGTCATCTGTATCATTATTTATTAATGAACGAACTGTAGTAAAATTGTTTTGAGTGATGTTTACGTGAGTGACACTGACTCTATATACGGAGATGACAACCTTACGACCTTAGTAAAATTTAATTGTTTTAACCTTGACAATATACTCTACTCGTACAGTTAATAATAATGAATTTTATTCTCATGGTTTTCTTTTTATTTTTTTTTTTTAATTTAAGAGCCAAAAATAATTATGTATATATTTTTTTTATGAATGTATATTCAAGAATTTTTATAGCTTCAAAAAACATATATACCTCAGTCAACAATGGTACAAGACAGTAAATTGAATAGACAAGTAAAATATTTTGACTGTTCGTTGATTGATTTGGACGAATCGTTGGCAATCGGTATAGCTACCATACAAAAGCTAATTGACAGTGACGAGAAACGATTGTATATAGACTCAAGTCGCAGATTAACACTTTGTATAAATTGTGGCGCGAAAAATAAAATTCCACGATGCACGACCGTGTATACGAAGATGACCGTTGAAATATTATTTACCATTTTATTAATGGAAACGAATTGTCTGTTGAAGTCCTATACATAAACAAAAAGCGTGGTGCCTGACTTGCTAAATTTTAACATCGTTACAAGTAACCGAGAATTGACCCGGCCTACGGATGTACGTCAATTGATGTATTTTTTATTAAGAAATTCACATGATTTTTATAGAGTTTTTAATTGGTTTTTCAACGGTATCGGGCTACAAAATGTAACGAATACCTGAAATTATAAAATTGGAGTAATAAATAACATTTAGTATCAGTTTTTTATGTTTATTATCATGCTCCAAATTAAAATTAAACTGTTTTGTGAATTCCAATAAAAATTCTTGTTTTTTTTAAAAATAGATTAGGTATTTTCGTCATATGATACTTTTTTTAAATCCGTGTTTAAGAGCGGTAATGATTTCAAATATTTCTTTAATGTTTTCAAAAATTGGCTGCGTCATTCAGAAAAGTTATGCGCCGCTTGTAAAATAAAAAAAAAACACTTCCCACCCGGAATATATTAAGTATTTCTTATGATCTTTATATTGGAAATGCTACCGGAAGTTCTAAACGATTGGGGGCGAATTTGTTTTGGGTATTAAAATGGCTCCAATTATTTGATTGCATGAATTTGTTCACTTCTCGTAGGAAGTTTGGATTAGTTAGTGCAAGTGGACTGGAATAATATGAAAATGAAATTAACCCGAACAAAACAAAAATTATTTCAAAAATATTGAATATTATAAATTAACGAAGTTGTTTATTCCTACACGTCTACAGATTTCGTCAATGCCATTTTTTGCCCTTCACAGCTGTGATTTGGCTTAAAGTAAGTTGATTTCTATCTCTGCAAGTGGGTGAGAACTATTAAATCAATTGTTTTGGCAGTTAAGGGGACTAATTATGTAAGTATTACGATTTACGACAAATGACGTCATACAATTTTTTATTTAAGGCATTTTGATGTGCTGTAAGACTTTTTGTTGCTGTTTTTCTTGTACACGTTTTTTAATTTCAAATGATTGCCAACAATATGCCCTTTCAACCTGAGGAGGGGAACAATTCAAAACTTGTAACGTTTCCATCCCTAGTCGCTTGGAGACATATACCGTCCGGGTTACCGGTCTACATACAGCGCACTATATTCCATTCTTTTAAGACGTTGCTCAGTTCAGCACAGTATGGCCGAAACTGCACGAGAACCTCGTCACTAAGTAATGTTGGTAGTGGTAATTCGTGTAAGTTTGTGCTACTCAGCCACTTTTGTTTTAGTGACATGACAGCCACCTCGTTACATTCGAAAAGTAGGTCGTTTACGTCTTCTACTTCTGAACCGCATAAACATTGATCTGATGACATTGATCTGGTTACCTGTATCATTTTGGGCACTTCTTTTTAGGTGGTACCTGTGCGGTCGTTTCTTGATTAGAATATCGACCGGGAGTACGCCGGCCAGAACCACAACAGCGTCATTAGACATTGTTCGATAAACTTCAAAACTACTAACTTCAAAACTTTTCCAGGAGTTTCCCCATGACCGGTAGCAACATTATTGGTCTATAAGACTTCGGAGAAATTGAATTTCTATCGCCAGGTCTCCAGATTACAATCATTTCAGCGTTCAAGTTGTCAAGTCCTGGTGACTTTTTACGCTTAAAGCAAGTAAGGGCACCGGTGACCTTTTCCCACGAAAATGGGGCTGAACGGCGAATGTCAAATTGACGACTCCATTTGTCTTCCTAATGGTGTTCAAAACTTCAAGTGACCTTGCTTTGCCGGCGGCGCATTTGTATTCAAGGCCTCATGGGTCTTTATTACCATGTTCCGTTACGTACCTTTGGGAAATACCTTGCTTTGCATTAAATACTTCATGGAAGCATTTATTACTTGCCCGTCTAAAGAGAGACAATTTCAACTCTTTTGCTAATTAGTTCCTCTTCGTCTGGTATGTTGTTCTGAGCTTGTGCATAGAACATCTATGCTTCCTCAGATTAGAGTTCCACCAACTATTTCGTCTCTTTGCTATTCTCTTCCTAGGAATTGAGTTGTTGCAGACACTGTGTTGAGATCAGCTCCACACGAGCATCAATTTCATCTATCGAGTTAATTTCTGGAAGTGGTTCGACACTGTGCCAAGAGCCAACCAAGTGTCTTGCAAATAGACCTCAGTCAGCTATCTTAATGGTAAATTTCGGAGTTTTGTTACTTGCAAGCGGATTATTCTGTGGCGCGTTTGATAACTCAAACGTGATGACTCTATCGTAATACTAAATGGGGTTGCTGAGTAGATAGTCTTAGCCTAGATACGCTTCCATTATCAAGGAAACGGATGAATAAATCCTGCAACCCCATTTAGTATTACGTGGTAACCATCTAACCGAACGGCTTAAGGAATTATGGAGCGGTATACACTCCAGGCGCCATTAGAGTAGGTAGAATTCATTAGGACTTTATGAAACTTATACTTAACATATAATTTTATGGTCTGTTAGTTTTTGTTATAATTAAAAAAAACCAGTGCCATACTGGTGATAATTTATTTTCCCTAGCTCGTTATTTGATTTAATTTTTTTTCTGCTTTTTCTTCAATTTTTCCAATTTGGATTCAATATATATGGTTAAATTTTATTTTTGAGCAGTCTTTTTATACTATACTTCTTCGGTATATTAAAATTTATATGCATTATATTTTCTTAAATTTTAATAAAGCGCCTAAATGATGACATTACACATACCAACGCAAAAAAAATTATTTTGATTTTTAAGATAAATTTAGTATAAACTTCACATCGGTCCATGACATTTATTTTGAAAAAAATTCTTTATACACAATATTTTTGATAAAAACCGCATTTCATACAGCTAATAAGTTCTCCTGATAGGGGCCATCTAAAATTTTAACTTTTGCATCCGTGGACTTTCGGACTCGTGATAATGCTACGTATAATTGACCATGGCCAAACACAGGTTCCGGTAAGAATAAACCCACTTTTTCTAATGTCTGTCCCAGAGACTTGTTGATAGCCATTGCAAATGCCAATTTAATTGGAAATTGTCTTCATCGTAAAATAAACGGTAAGTCTGTGTTGATCGGGGCCAGCTCAATTCAGGGAATGAATACAGTTTCCTTTTCTGCAATTCCCGTTAAAACGTCGGCAATTATTAAATTTGGTTTCAGCTGTCGAACAATTAATCGATTTCCATTGCAAAGACTTCACATTGTATTAAGATTTCTTAATAGAATTATGATACTTCCAACTATTAAGTGCAATTTATGAAGCAGCCTCCCAGATCGTGTTAAATCATTTAAGAATTCTGTCGAGTAGTTCTGAATGTCTTCATCATTTGCGTCATCAATCGAGTCAATGTTATAATATGTGACGGGGCTGTCCGCAAAACGTGTCAACACTTCTTTGTTGATCAAGTCCACATCTGAATTTTTTGGACATAAAAGTTTCACCAAAGATTTCTGTTATTATAGAGCCTTTGCAAATAAGGTTGCTCAACATTTCAATAAAATCGTCGGCAAGACCATGATTGTTGGTTAAAGTTCCATCGCCTAATTTAAGCAACCAATTACTGTATTGTGGGTCCGATATTCTGAAGCCTGAGAACAATAAACTTTTCCCAAAGACCAACAAATTTTAAGCTAGCTTCAGCAATTGCAGGCTGACTACCATGCACAATTACATGTAAAGTTTATCTAAAATCTCAACCAAGTAGTATTATTCTACCGCCAAATGGTTTCTGATTTTTCAATATTTCTTTACAAAAGTTATCGACAGCATTCATAGCAACACCAGGTGCCATTGAAGCTTCATCCCGTAGAATTAATTTTGCCTTTTTCTAATTAATTCTGCGTCAATAGATGTCGTTCGCATAGAGGACGTTGACGTTTCTACGATTGGCACAGGTAATTTAAACTGGGAGTGATATGTTCTGCCTCCGTCAAGAAGATTGGCAGCTATTCCTGTAGAAGCAACGGCAAGCATAATGTTTGATTCTCCCCGAATCGTGCTAAGCAGCGTTTTGTACAGATACGATTTACCGGAACCTGCTGGACCATCTATGATAAATAATACTTTTTACGCTATTTGCCGTAGGCACTTTGCGAAACACACTAATACTTAATTAAACACATTTTATTAATCACTTGTTTTTTATTTCGCAAAATTAGATTTTTTGAATATTTTAATTAAAAAATTTGTTCAAAAAGTTTAAAAAATCACTCGATCGATTTCGACTTGTTAGGTCATCATCAGGAGTATCTACTGATTTGCAAAAGTAAAAATTTGATATATATAGCAGGAAAAAGCAAAAAATAAACAAAAGAAGGAAGGACAAAAAAAGCAATAAAAATTAATCTATTGATCGCGCAGGTGTGCGATTAGTCATCGGCTGAGTAACAAAATTCAAGGTATATTGAAATAAATTTAATTACCCGACGTATTAGTCATATTAAAGAAAAGGGCGGGGTCTGTAATTGGTGAGAAACGAATTTCTCTCTGTTCGCTAAGGATATTTTGGAGCTCTATGTTATAATTTGAATTTGTCAAAGGGATGTTTATTAGTCTATCTATGAGTGAGTGGAAAGCTGACATTTTAATATTATGGGGATGGTTTGAAGAAGATTCTTCATCCCCATAAAAGCTAAAGCGTAAAACTCTAACGAGTATTTATCCACCGAATAGTCCGATTCGGGGAAATTGGCGTCGCTTAGAGTATATAGGAAAAACAAGCCAACGGATTAGCAACATCGTGTCCAATAGCATCAATATTAGTTTTGCTTTTCATAATAATAACACAATAAAGAAAATGATTTTTAACAATAAAGCTAGAGTTGATCGCCTTTCCAAATCTGGTGTTTATGGGATGAACTGCAATGATTGTAGTTTCTCCTATATTGGCCAGACTGGGCGCAATTTTGGAGTCTGAGCTAAAGAACATTTATCTGGTTGCAATCAATCAACTTTCCATAACCATTTAACTTAAGAAAATCACACAGCTAGCTTGAACAATTTAGACATATTACATATATAACCCAAAGTCAGACGTTTAGATACCTTAGAATCTTACGAAATTCAAAAGTTCGTAAGTCCATTACTCAGCCGATGACTAATCGCTTACCTAGTATCCGCCCCCCCCCCCCCCCCCCCCCCCCCCCCCCCCCTCATGACTAACTGGTTCCTCAGCTTTGTGTTCCTAGGTGAACCATTCGCTGTTTGTTTGTTGCTCATTTGCGGTGGTGTTGTGGTTATTTCTTCTCGTGACACCATGGAGCCCCTTAACCACAATATTTACAAAGCTCCGATTTCGTAGAATTCTATTTTATTGTTTTTACGAAAACTCGTCGGATGGTTTATTTTATTTTATTTTATACATTACATTTACATTTTCCTTGTTTTTCACTGTGGTATTATTCTTAAATGTGCTCCTTATGTCGGCTTGTAAAAACAATATGGTGTTTTTTTCTGCTTCCTCCTTCGAAATACCATCATGCTCCGGTGTCCGGAATTTGCATTTACGGACGGGTCGCCTGATATCGCGCCTTGTACGTGTATAGTAGCTTGTGTTTCTAGTCCCTTTGTATTGTTTTGTTCGAAAGTTGTCCGTTTTTTATTTGTTTGGTTACTTTTTTTGATTGATCGCGTTGGCTGGGATGTTGAATCTGGACTAGGATGTCGAAGGTTGTGGTTAACTTCAACGGCCCTTCTTTCTTTACAGTGCTGGCCGTTGCTTTCTGTGGTGTCGGTCTCTTCATTTTCGATAAACCATGGTTTGACCCGATTTATAGAGACATTTGTCTCGGCTCTAATGTCCACCATTGGAGCGGCCACTGGCCATCGCGTGAATCGATCTATAATCGTCAAACAATATCGTTGATTTTTTGAAATCTCTAGATTACCTATAATGTCTATATGTATTTCAGAAAATCGCTTGCTTATGATGGGATAATTACCGCACGGTAAAAGCCCGTGTTTCGTGATTTTGCATTTCTGGCAATTGATACAACACTTTGCCCATAAATGAACTTTGTTTTATTGCCATAAACGAACTTTTTCGAATTTTCGAAATTTTTTTCGAATTAGATTGGCAGAGCCCCGTATCGCTGGATGTGATAAAATACGGAATGCTTCGAAGATCAAACGTCGAAATTTTTAAGGAACGTAAGGTCTTGGTGTCCCGTAAGAAACATCGCAGTACAATAGAATTTATCCGTTCCGAAGATTGCCATTTTGTCAAATTTGAGACTATCGTTGTTCTCCATTAGTGTTTTCAGGTCGTCGGCCTTGGCTTGTTTATCCGCCATGTGAGCGTAATTTATGGCGCCCGTGATCGATAGCTCTTCGATTCGAGAGTGCATCCGTCATCACGTTGTCCTTACCGGAGATGTGTTGTATATCGGTCGTATATTGTGCTATCATATCCAGATGTCTTTGCTATCGTGATGATGCTTTTTCTAAGTTTTGGTGTAGTGCGTACGTGAAGGGTTTGTGGTCGGTGTAAAGTATAAACTCGCGACCGTCGATGAAATGTATGAAATGCTTTATTGCTGCGTATGCCGCCAGCAGCTCCCTGCCGTGCGTACTGTATCTCTGCTCCATGTCCGTGAATTTCCGCGAAAAGAACGACTGTGAAGTTTCCGACAAAATTAAAAATAACAAAACATGGCGGAACATAAAATTTGTCGAAATAACAAAAATGCACATGTATTAGTAAAACAGCTGGCAAAAGCAATGTTAGGCTTATTAAATTTTTTTGTTATCAATAGTTAATAACGCAATTACTAAATTAGCGACTTCGGAAACAAATGACAAATAAAAATAAATAGATTAATACGAAATTCGAAATGTTATACTTACACTTCATTATAAATTGTAAAAATATTTTATTACGAAACCCAAACATGGGGTTTTTAAATCAAAAAATTACTAAAGAGTACACCTAATTTCTTATATGTTTGGTAATAGATTTCGAATTAGATAATTATACGTCGAAAAAATCAAAAACAAATCAAAATAAATGTTCAAAGTGCGTTCAATGTCCACATGTTTTAAAAAATTATACGAACGATTAAAAAAATTCAAAATCTAATTAATCTCAGACATGTCTAAGAGAAACGGTATATGTGGGTTAGTTGGCTCAAGATAAGTGCTATCAAACGAAACCACCCTTATATCAATATGATGACCAGAACCCATTTGTCTTTAACGATGAATTTGACCGTTTAAATAACCAATGAGATGATCAGTGTAAAAAAAATTGTCCAAATCTCAGGGATGTCTAAGAGAAACGGTATATGTTGCTAGATGGCTTAAAATAAGAGCTATCAAACAAAACCTCCCTTATATCAATACGATGACCAGAACCCATTTGTCTTTAATGGAGGAATTTGTCTGTTTAAATAACCAAGGGGTGATCAGTGTAAAAAAAATTGTCCAAATCTCAGAGATGTCTAAGAGAAACGGTATATGTGGCTAGATGGCTTAAGAAAAGAGCTATCAAACGACACCTCCCATATATCAATACGATGACCAGGATGTGTCGTTTGATAGCTCTTTTTTTAAGCCATCTAGCCACATATACCGTTTCTCTTAGACATCTCTAAGATTTGGAAAAAATTTTACACTGATCATCTCCTTGGTTATTAAGACAGTCATATTCATCGTCAACGCCAAATGGGTTCTGGTCATCGTATTGATATAAAGGAGGTGTCGTTTGATAGCTCTTTTCTTAAGCCATCTAGCCACATATACCGTTTCGCTTTGACATCTCTGAGATTTGGACAATTTTTTTTACACTGATCATCCTCTTGGTTATTTAAACAGTCAAATTCATCGTTAAAGACAAATGGGTTCTGGTCATCGTATTGATACAAGGGAGGTGTCGTTTGATAGCTCTTATCTTAATCCAACTAGACACATATACCGTTTCTCTTAGACATCTCTGAGATTTGGGCAATTTTTTTACAGTGATCATTCCCTTGGTTATTTAGACAGTCATATTCATGTTTAACAACAAATTGGTTCTGGTCATCGTATTGATATAAGGGTGGTTTCGTTTGATAGCACTTATCTTGAGCCAACTAGCCCACATATACCGTTTCTCTTAGACATCTCTGAGATTAATTAGATTTTGAATTTTTTTAATCGTTCGTATAATTTTTTAAAACATGTGGACATTGAACGCACTTTGAACATTTATTTTGATTTGTTTTTGATTTTTTCGACGTATAATTATCTAATTCGAAATCTATTACCAAACATATAAGAAATTAGGTGTACTCTTTAGTAATTTTTTGATTTAAAAACCCCATGTTTGGGTTTCGTAATAAAATATTTTTACAATTTATAATGAAGTGTAAGTATAACATTTCGAATTTCGTATTAATCTATTTATTTTTATTTGTCATTTGTTTCCGAAGTCGCTAATTTATATCGTTTTCACTGGCACAAAAATCCACATTTTTTTCTGATTGGAATCAATTGGAAATGGATTTTTTTAGATTTTTTGTTTTTTTTTTTTTTTTGAAAAAAAATCCAAAAAATTTGTTGGATTTTTTTTTACGTTTACTCACACATATACTAAACGTCATGTCAATTGTCAAAAAAGACGTCGCGCCATTTATATTTTATTATATTTGTGATAATTGTTTAAGCAATTTGTGTTTTTATTAAATTAAATTTTGTTTAATTCAAAGTGTTGTTTTATAAAGATTATTAATCTATAATAAAAACAAGAAAAAAACACGGCTTTCAAGTTTGCGCTATTCACTATAATTTACAGCGGATGAAATGCAAAAGTTGTAAAGTTATTTGTTGTAACATTGTTATCGGTGCACACGCAATAATCTTTATAAAACAACACTTTGAATTAAACAAAATTTAATTTAATAAAAACACAAATTGCTTAAACAATTATCACAAATATAATAAAATATAAATGGCGCGACGTCTTTTTTGACAATTGACATGACGTTTAGTATATGTGTGAGTAAACGTAAAAAAAAAATCCAAAATCGTGTTCTGTGGCAAAAAATAAAAAATCCAAAAATTTGGATGTGGATTTTTGTGCCAGTAAAAACGACATTAGTAATTACGTTATTAACTATTGATAACAAAAAAATTTAATAAGCCAAACATTGCTTTTGCCAGCTGTTTTACTAATACATGTGCATTTTTGTTATTTCGACAAATTTTATGTTCCGCCATGTTTTGTTATTTTTTAATTTTGTCGGAAACTTCACAGTCGTCGAAAAGAAGCCCAGTGGTTGCCATCCTTCTGTTGCGAGTTGCTGTACCACTGTTCCGGGACATAGCTAACTCAGTTGCTTCTGTCAATTGACTTTTACAACGCTCGAATGCTTGCTTTGACTGCTCACACCAAGTGATTTTGCTGTTGTCGTTTTTTCGATTTTTAGGAATCCATACAATTTTGCTTGTTCCTGAGCTGCGTTTGGTAGGAAAATGCGGTTATAATTTTTCATACCCAAAAATCTTTGGATGCCTTTAGTTGTGATAGGACGTGCAAAGTTTGATATTGGATCAATTCGATGTTGAGCAGGCGTGATACCTGCGGCTGATATGTCAAATCCTGTTTCTCCCCGAATACACATTTGTTCTGATTGATTATTAAACCTGCGTCCCGCAATCGCTGAAATATTAGCTTCAAATGTTCGACATGCTGTCTTAGGTTGATCGATGCGACTAGGATATCGTCGATGCATGGAAACGCAAATTTGATGCCGCGAAGAATTGAATGGACGAGTCTTTGGAATGTTTGAGCCGCGTTCCTTAGCCCGAAAGTCATGCGAGGGAACTCCAACAAACCGAACGGAGCGCATCTACCCGTTTTTTTTATCTCCGCCTCATCTATCGGGATCTGGTGGTAGGCCCGAACGAGGACAATTTTTGAAAAGATATTGCAGCCGTGTAACTGGTGGTTGAAATATGTGACGAATAGCGTTGGATATCGAACGGGTTTCGTTTTCTGGTTTAAACCGCGATAGTCTTCGCATAATCTCCAACCATCATCTTTTTTCTTCGTCGACATATGCCTTGCTTTAGCCAAAGGTCGATTTCTTTTTTCGCAATTTGCATCTTCTCTGTGTTAAGTCGTCGCACTTTCGCGGAACATGGCTGTCCTTCTGTTTCGATCTTGTGTGTGACGTTGTGCTTCATTGTATTGAAGGTTGGCGTCTCTAGCACGATCTGTCTGAAATTTTGCAGTAGATTGCATATCTGTGGATTCCATACGTCTATCTTTATTGTTATCTGCTGATATTACGGCAAAAAAACTGATATTCCATTTTTTGACAAGGACGTCAGTGGATCGATCAATTTTTTCTTTTTAATGTCAACTAATAACCCATAATGTAACAGAAAATCGGCTCCGATGATACATCTGTCTACGTTGGTGATCGTGAATTTCCAAGTGAATGGACGTCGTAATCCTAAATTTAAGGTTAAATTTTTTGTACCGAATGTTTCGATTACCGTTTAGCCGCGAATAGTTTTAGGTCGGTTTTTACGTATTTTTCACGAGCATTTGGTGTTCTGACGGACAATTTGGCTCCTGTATCGATAAGCAACTATGTTGCTTTGTAGTACCCTCGAGTACGACTAAGCGACAATTTGAGTGATTTTTGTCTCGCGAATTTCTTTCGTTGGAGATAATTGGTTCTGCGAAGCGTTTTGTTAAAGCGTCAATGCGTACTGACAATGAATTTCCGTTATCATTTATCGTAGATTTAATCGGCTTGGAGATGTTATAAATGCCGGAGGGCGTATGAATTTCCATGATTGTGTCCGCTGACGTGGCGATTTTTTCCAAATCGCACCCTTCCATGCAGGAGAGTACTTCCTCGACGTTTGGTGGTAATCGCTGTAGCAACAAATTTCTCAATGCTGACTCATGAAATTGGTTTAATGAGAGTACTTGCACCTCGCGAAGTAACTGCGACGCTGTTTTGTCGCCTAGTTGCAGTCCGGAAAATAAACGGTTTAACTTGCTTCTGGCTGAGTCACATATAATCTTTCGATTATTGCTGTTTTTAACGAAGTATATTTATTGGTTGCAGGAGGTTTTAACACCACATCGTGCACACACTTTGTTGTTTCTGAATTCAGAGCAGCTACTAGATGTCCGTATTTTGTTTGATCGACTGACGCTCCGCTCAACTCGAACTGGGCTTCCAGTTGTTTAAACCAAATCTCAAGGTCGTAGCGATTAAACGCGCAATATTTCACTGACGCTTTGTATACGTTTGTTGTTTGATGGGTATCGACCGGAATTTTATCATCATTAGCATCGTTCATTCTGCGCTTGAATTTGCTGCGCACACGAAAATCGTAAATTTTTTGATAACGACGCGTTGATGTTGTGCAGCCTTTTTCGTATGTTGGTAATTCGCCCAATTCCTTGAACGACGGTTTAACAATACGGTTTTATCGTCGTGGTCACCAAATCGATGGAGCCCTTTAACCACAATATTTGCAAAACTGCGGTTTCATAGAATTCTATTTTTATTGTTCTTACATTTTCACTGTTGAAATTATTCTTAAACGTACTGTTTATGTCGGCTTATAAAAACAATATGGTGATTTTTTCTGCTTCCTTCTTCCAACTACCATCATGCTCCGGCGTCGGGAATTTGCATTGTCAGCGGATGCGTCCGGTTATATGGGCGCGTTTGTGAGCGGGTATGTTGGTGCAGAAACACATTCACTTTCAATGACTTTACAAAATTTATCGTTTGGAAGAACCAGTAGAAGGCACTCTCCCCCCATGATACCCAAATGTACGAATGCAGTATATTTACGGGAGTAACAGACGCAGTACTTCAACCTGTCAAAAATATATAAATATTTAGTTCTGATGCTACAGAAATAATAACCTACATCAATTCTCTTTATTTTTACCAAATTTATAAATATTTAATTAAATAACAAATAAACTCGAATTAACGTTTTGTACAAGAAACAGAAATTATTTCAAGTCAATTATTGATACATTTGACAATGAAATTTTGTATATACAGACTCGTCTGTGTTTTTAGGGTAAAATATTAATCGGGTTATTTAAAATACTCGCATCAAACCAAAATAAACAAAAATAATTTGTAATACAATTTTTTATATAAATAATTAAATTTAGTGAGTAATTAAGTAACCGCACAACTATTATTTACTATATACATAATTTAGTGTATAGACACTGCGTACATAAACCGAAAGGAATTCCCATCGTGATGAGTAACATTATACAAAAAAAAAAAAACTTGAAGCGATATATTTTGAATTTCATTTATCTGTAGAAAATAAATATGTACGCTTTATTTAGGTGGGTGGAATATTGTGGCAGGGTGCTATAAAAATAAATAGTAACACCAAAACCTTATTTCAAAATATATTTACTAAACAAATAAATAATTAAGAATAGTCAGCTGGTGGCAAACACCTTAAAAAATATTAATTACTTACTTACTTACTTGAAACAATTTAAAAATCATCAATCAAATTAAAAATATATATATTGACAGTATTTTATTAAAAATAATGTAAAGTGACGTGTGACATGCGTCGCACGTCGGGCCGTTGATTTATTGTGTTTTGACGGCAAACGCACTCTTCTGTCAACTAAATACATAATTTAAAAAGAAGTGTCAAGGCCCCCCCACACACGTATATACATTTCAATTACATTTAATTTTTTTTAAATAGACGTTAAGTACATAACATATGAAGTGGCATAACCGAAGAGGAAGAAAACTATATATAGAGAGTTGTAGTCTTGCTATCTCTTGAGAGGTAAGAAGAATTTAAATATTTTTGTATATATATACGTGTATTTTGCCGACAGCATCTTAGGGTAACATGACATTTAACAAAATATTAGATTTGACACGAGAATGCAGTTTTGTGATATTTCCGTTGGCAAACTATGACACTTGTTCTGTACAAATTTCTTACGTCTATGTATGGTTTAATATAAGATACGATTTTCTTGTCTGCCGCGCTCTATGCAAAATATTAATTTTATAATTAGAAAGAAGTGTTTTGTGTTGTTGTTTTGCAACTGTGTAAAATTAATTTTGTTTAAGTTTTCTTACTTTGTAATTAAACATTTTGTTTTACTTTTGTAATTATGATAAGATTAATTAAATGAGTTGTAGGAAAAATTATGCCATTTGAAATATGTACAGATTTTTCTAGGTACCAAAAATTTGTTACGCTAGTTATCAGTTGGATGTGCTTTCGTCGTTTTAAGATACAATATCCTCGTGGTGTTCTCTGGTTGTCTCTAGACGAATGAGGCGCTGAGTACAGGCACAAAGCACTATAATAACTAAGAGAAATCAAGCGGTGTGTTTCTTGGATGCCATTTTTTACTAGCGACGCTCTTCATAGATTACTTTTTTGAACCTATATTAACTTCCGACATAAACCTCAGACTACTACAATAACAAAATTCATATGTAACAAAAACCTCGGTTTGATAAACAGCAAAAAATACAAGCAAGAATAAAACTATTTGTATGTATTGAGTGTAGTACTTCTACTGCCAGATGGAAAAGAAAAACAAAATCGGAATAAATAAAATAACATGTAGCTGCCTGTTTTATTAGATTACATGCAATTTTATTGTATTTTTTGTTCTTGGCCATTAGCATAATTGTATGTAAATAAAAATATTGAATGCACATACATACATACATAAATAAATGCTATACTATTTTAATTTTTTATACGTAAGAGTGTGTCATAATATTTTTTAATTTGTTTTTTTGTTTTTGAATTTATTTACTGGAAAATCATAAATAAGATATTTCATTGCGGTTTTCGTTCATTGTGTCAGGTGTTAAAGTGTGAAGTGTAATATTTTACGTAAATTGTTCAAACTAGTGTGTTTTATTATAATATTTCAGCAAAAATCATAAATTTTTATTATTTAAAGTTTAAATTAATTTTCATTTTGAAATTTAGATTTTACTATAATTTACTTTTAATTGAAAATACGAGTAAATTATATACATATTTGATTGAGTTTGATTATTTCTCTTCGTCTTTAATATGAGTAAACCACCGGGCAATTAATTTAAGTAACCCAACCTTCATCGATAATTTAAATTCGGAAGCTGAGTTATATACTCAAAAAGTGAGCATCGAAACTTTACAAGTTTTACCATTACCAGAACCGAGTTTTGATGGTGATATTAGTTTGCAAAGTCTACCCCAACGTGTAAATACACCTACTTTACAGGCCGATTGTACAATTGATGATATAAATTTGGAGACTAAAACTCGTACTCAGCAATTAAACCTACCTTCTGAAGTTTTACCGTTACCAGAACTGCGCTTTGATCCTTCAAATATTAAAAGTTATCCAAAAAAACAACATGAAATCATGTCATTAACCGAAATCTCACAATTGCCGGACCCATATTTTGACGACGTATTGGAAGTTGAACAGCCCACGTGCAGTTATTGCGAAAGAAATGAAAAAAATGTAGAAGTTTATCGTTCTTTAAATCGAAAGTATTTTCATCGAATCAATAAACTACGAAATGATAAGTTGAAACTACTCAAAAAAAAATAAAAACTTAGAGCAACAAAATAGACTAGCAAAAAGAAAATTTGTAGAATTTAAAAATCAACCTAAGTCAAATTTAAATAATTTAATTGCTAATAAAAGTAAAAGTGAACATTCTAAAAATTTTTGTCAACTGTTGCTTTCAGACAGGTCAAAAACGCAGAAGTGGCCAGAACCGTTCAAAATATTGGCTCAAAATATTTACTACCGTTCCCCTAAATCGTACAATTTCATGAGAGACAGGCTAAATTTCGATTTACCGTCGAAAGCTTCGCTTATTCGGTGGCAACCAATAAAAAATTTCTTCCCGGGAACGAATAATACATTAATGCTAACTAAGTTAAAGGAAAAAATTGAAAGTTTAGATATAACACACAGGCAATGCACTTTAATTTTCGACGAAATTAAGATTCGTAAAGATTTAAAATATAATTCAATTCGAGATTGTGTCGATGGGTTTGTTGATTTAGGTGATGATTGTAGAAAGTCTGAAATTGGCAGTTACGTGTGTGTTTTCATGGTGCGTGGTATTGTTGGTAACTGGAAAAACATTTTAAGCTACTACGTCTCAGAAAACGCGATTTCATCAAATTCGTTAACTACGTTAATACAGACTAACTTGAGATTGTGCAGCTCCTTAAACTTAACTGTCAGAGCTTTAATATGTGACCAAGGGTCGAACAATCGAAAAGCTCTAAATAATATGGGAACTAATATTAATAATCCTATTATAAATCACGACACCAATTTTGAAATTGTTAGTATTTTTGATCCTACACACTTATTTAAATCCTTCTGCAACTGCATGCTAACGTCTGATATTGAAACGCCTGGTGGTATAGCTAGCTGGGAAGTTATTCGTGAATTGTACAAATTGGAACAGTTATCTCCAACTCGAATGTGTCCAAAACTAACAGACAAGCATGTTAATCCAGGCCATTTTGATAAGATGAAGGTCAAACTATCCACTCAAGTATTTAGTCGAAGCGTTGTGGCTGGAATAAAAACAGCATTCGAATTAAATAAGTTCTCTGATACCGCGAGAAAAAAGGTACCCGCCACTTTAATTCTTTTTGACAATTTAGACAAATTATTTGATTGTTTGAACTCAAAAAGTTTGTATGATCCAAACAAATTTAAGTGTGCTTTAAAAAATGAGGATAATTGCGTCACATTCAAATTCTTTAACGAAATGCTAACTTATATGCAAACAATTAAATTAGTTAACCAAAAGAAAGTTTACTCATTTGATGGGATGGTTCAAACTATTCGCGGAGTTCTCTCACTGCTTAAGTCTTTAACGCACGAAAACCTTAATATAAAATATTTACTTACGTCAAGACTAAATCAGGACGCTTTGGAAAATACGTTTTCTTTAATTAGATCTGCTAATGGAAATAATTTCAATCCATCCGTTCAAGAGTTTAGCTACACAGTCTCTAAATTATTATCTATTAAATACCTCACACCATTCACGACATTATCAAATTGTGAAGAAGATATTGATGATAACCTACTAGAAGTTATTCGAGAAGATAGAGCCCTTGACAAATGCTTACAAGAAAGTTTTGAAACGCCAAATTCTAGCTTAACTTGCACAAATAATGACCAAAACGGAGAAAACGATTTAGACGAATATTTAGTTGTAATTGAAATCGAGGAAGAATTTACCGATACAGGATCATTAGTTTCTACATCAGATCCATCAAATAGGTATTTTACAGGTTATTTGGTAAATAGAATTTTAAAAAAATTTAATTGTGCTGCTTGTGCAATAACACTTTTAAAAGAAAATGACTACGTAGAGTGCACTTCTGAGCTTTTAATAAAGCACAAAAATTATATGTCAGATTGCTTTGGAAAACTACAAGCACCTTCTCAATCATTTTTTGAGTTATGTCGAAAGCAAATATCTATTTTTGATAATTTTTTTAAATCGCATGCCCATATTGTGGGCTTGAAATGTAATGTGGTTAATATTCTATTAAATGAACAGTCTGACAAAAGCTTTTATAATAATAATCATTCCTGTTATAACCATCGTGTGGAGTTGCTGAATTTAATGATTTTAATACTAATCAGAAAACACTGTAAATGGCAAATGGAACGAGCCAAATTAAATAAAATAAAACCGGGATATGGACCAACTAAACGACAGTGGAGAACAACATTAGATTAAATTATATGTAAAGTTGTTATAAATATTAATTAATAAAAGTTGTTATTAAATTGATTTTTAGTATTTTTTATTTTTATTGACACCTATATCCTATACTCGATTCTCATTGGCGTTACAATATAATTCATATTTTGACAGCTTCACCAGCTGTTCCTGATTTTACTTCTTGCACATCATGGGGACGGAATAAAAATTGTCGATTTAAATTGGATTTTTCAATCAAATTCATATCAGTGACTATGATTTCACCACCATTGCTGCCTAAACCAATCTCGAAATTGTTGATCAGTTCACATCCAATTTCGCCACCGCAAACATATTAAAATATCTGAAGGATGAGATAATTTGTTATAAGTTTACCATCGCGTTATGAATCACCGAGTGACGCCATGTGGATTCTTACCGTAATTTGCCAAGTTTATCCTGGAATGTTTCACCAAATACAGCAATTTTTCCATCATACCGGCTGCCAATCGGTTTAACATCATCTTCTGTTGGACGTTGGTTTCTCCTTTGCAAAACACTCGATGGCATTAAACTACAAATATTGGAAATAGGTAAAAATGTATCATTTCATTCTTTCTTAAATTATTGGCCACTGATACCGCCAAGACATGCGTTGATTGGGTCTAACTTGCCGACACAAGTCTGTAAGAATATTATGATCTGAGGATGTTATTTAATAGAGATTTTATTCAAAAATATAGTTCGTATTACCTTAGCGAACGTGACGACCAAGTCTCAATCAACTCTCTACATCATATCGAATTCCATTGTCAGTTTTTAAAAACTGTTGCTCCGCTTCACACCATGGCTTTGGGAGCCTGCCATGTTTCGTCTGGAATATGTATATTGCATCGATTGCAATATGCAAAGTAGGTGGATGTTCAAATTTTTCGTAATCAAAGATCACATATTCGGGATTTTTTTGAGCCTCAGCGAGAGGTTTATATGAAATCTGTGTGGACATTTTAACAAGGTTTAAAAATTGTGTCATATTACCTTTAAGTAAAAAATGAATTTGAATTGAACAACGAACACTTCAGAAATATCTTTTCTTGATTTTGCAGTACATAATACAAAAACCAAAAACACAAATTAAAAAATATTACAACACACACTTATGCCTAAAAAATTAAAATAGAACAGTATTTTTTATGAATGTATGTATGTGCATTCGGTTTTCTTTATTTACATACAATTAGCAATCAGTTAATGGTCAAGAACAGAAAATACAAGAAAATTACGTACAATCTTATGAACCAGGCAGCTATATGTTATTTTATTCTGATTTTGTTTTCTTTTCCTTCTACTGCTACTACACTCAATACATACAAATAGTTTTATTCTTGCTTGGTATTTTTTGTCTGTTAAAACAAAATGAATGAAAATAAAAATAATATTACACGAGAATAAAATATTTCTACGCATACACGCATAGTAATGTAAAAGTAAATTGGTTTCTTGATTAAATATTTTGTCGTCATCTTTTTGCGGCGCCTGTTGTTTAGTTTGACTTCTCTTAATTATTATAGTGCTTTGTGGTACAGGCGATTTCGAAGGGAAATCCTGCTCATAGTCGTTACATCTCACGGCGAGTTATTGGCATTGCATAACCAGGGCCAAATCAGCACCTTTTTGTCCAGGTGAGGGGCTCCAGGTTGGTTTTTAAGTGAACTTAAGTAACAAAACTAAATTTTTATCAACACTCAGGAGCAAATCTGTAATTTTGAAAGTGTAAAAAAACTTTAAATACCTCGGGTCAGTAATAAAACTGTTGAATTATATGCAGGCAGCAATAAATGTCTGAATTGCTAATCAAGGTTATTGCGATATAAATATTACTCGCAGTAATGCAGGATCGCACTTTATAAAGACATAAGACCTGTGTTGGCTTACGGAAGCGGGAGCTGGACCCTGACCTCTACTAACTGTAGAATGCTTTTTTTTGAATCGTAGGTCGTTAGTTTCATCTTTGGCCCAACTAAAGTGGCGTAAAACGAATATCGAATTCGTACGTATGAACCACGAGATAAAGTAACTTCTCGGAGGCAGCTATATCATCGGATTCGTCAAATCCAATCGAGTTGGACAGTAATTTAGTTCTGAAGTTCCACGGTCTTTCTTTCTCTGCACCATTTTACCCAAATAGTATCCACAGAGTTTATACTAATTAATTCTACTAATATTTTTCTTGATAAGGCACGACATAGTAGGGTAACCACTTTTACCACCTACAACAATATTTTTCGTAAGCTTTGCCTCACTTTCATGTATTGTTTTATGGCTGATGCCCTTTGAATGGTATCATCAATTCCTTAACACTAACAACATCTTACAAACAAACAAATTTATTTAGATGATTTACAAATTCGATAATTAGATGTTCAAAAATTGGCCTAACAGCTTGTTGGTCCGTACTGAGATTCTATAAAATCCTTAGAAATTCGTCGGTTTGTTTTCACGTGTCTACTCAACCGTGTGTGTTAAGAATTTTAAAATTTAATTCTAATGCACTTTCGCAATTCCATATCAAGCTGAAACGATTGAGCGAACTAGACGTATTCTGAACCCATTTAGTTGTTTGTGACGTTTATGAGGGTTGCATAAAATCAGGCGAAATAAAATCATGGTTTGCTCATTTAATTGGGAAAATTTTGTTATGCGAACATTTAACTTGTTAAATATCATTTGTTTCAAATAGAAATCATTTTCGAGGGTTAGAATTCAAATTTCATCGAGATCTTGCGGAGCAATTTTTTCAAATGTTAAAGTATACATACATATCAGAGAGGTTGCACTTCCGAGTAAAGTATGAAAGTGAATACTCCCAACTAAAAGGAATAACAGCAGGAGTACCACAAGGGAGTGTCCTTGGGCCAATCCTTTATCTTCTATATACTAGAGATATACCAACTACAGAAGCAAAAATGGTGACTTTTATATCGCCTTGACTTTAGATGCTAAACTAAGATGGAAGGAACACATAAAAACGAAAAGAGAAGAACTAAACATAAAATTTAGAAAAATGCATTGGCTGTTAGGAAGACAATCTGAACTAGCGATCAATAACCAACTGCTGCCATACAAACAAATCCTGAAACCTATATGGACATATGGAAGCCAACTCTGGGATTGTGCCAGGACGACAAATATCAAAACTATACAAGCAGTTCAAAATAAAATCCTGCAATGTATTGTTAATACACCATGGTACATTCGAAACGACAACCTCCATCAAGATCTAAAGATCCAGCTTGCGCAGATGAAATTAAGCATCATGCCACAAAACACCTACAAAGTCAGCACGAAAATCTGGACATACGCTGTATGCTGACTACCACACCAACAAGAAGACTGCAAAGAACCATACCACTGGACTTATCGCGACCACGAGATCAGTAGACTTACTGTGGCGAAAAATCTGAGGAGGAGTTACACGAAACTAGGGATAATCACTTGATTACGCCGACTAATCAAAATACTTTATTATGCAATGTAAATTACTAAATACAATTACAAGACTCAGTCGTATCGTAATATAAATAATAAAAAATTAAATAAAAAAAATTTCGAGAACGTTAAGATCCAATTTTTGTAGAAAACAAAAATTTTTCTTCTCTGAGGAAGTACAGATTCACCGATGAATTACAAAAATGAGAACCTCCACAAGTTCTATTTTGGCAGTTTGGTTTCGTACTGATAAAAGGTGATCTACTCATCAGGCAACGACCAAACTGCAAAAAATCAATCTTACCTTATACCTATAGTATAAAACAAGAACATATCGATCTGGCGAATTATATCACCAAATCCAAACTTTTAAAAATTCTCATTATATGTGTGTGTGTGTTGTGGAAGTTCTCATTTTTGTAAGGGTTTGTGTGAAATTTGTATACCTTGGTTGTACACTAGCGAAACCGCTTGGAACAGATGAAGACATAATTAAACGAATCAATAAAACCAGAACGACATTCAACGTGTTACACGAAGTCTGGAACACATCCCGACCTATCCCGCAACACTAAGTTAAGACTGTTCAATTCATCGGTGTTGCTGTACGGTTGTGAACCCTAAAAGCATACACATAACATGAGAATACTGAGGCGCTTCTGGCCCAACAGAATAAAAACAGGTTTAGCTCTTTAATGAAACGAACCAAGCACTCGTTTTAACAGAAATAAGATAGCTGAAGTGGAGATGGACTGGCCACACACTAGGCAAGCCAGACGAGCACCTGTAATGTGGAAACGAAAGATGCTATAGCCGTAAGCGAAGTTTATTCTGCCCATAATTTTATGGGTGGAAATTAAAGCGATTGCACCAAATAGATTTGTATAGTCCAGCCAACTGGACACCCTGTGCTCCTAATTTGAAGATAAAAACGAAAAATTAAATCTACCTGCCATCTAGCCATAGCATGATCAAGTATCGCATTGTGTTATAGTTGGTCCTGATTAAATAACCTATTCTTCCATTAAATAAACGTAAGTAAACTGCTCTAAAAACTTGTTTTATTTTAAATCGGGTTATAAAAGCCAAAGCATGTTTAATATTTTAAATGATTTATACAATAATTAAATCAATTGTTTTTACCTTTCAAATATTGTTTCCTATTGGCCTTTTAAACACCGCTTAGTTAGCGCCACTTTCTAGGCGAACGAAAGATGAAATTTGTTTATATGAGAAAAAGCCTCATGTCATTTTATTATTATTTCATCGTTTGTTACCATAATTGTAAACTAATTAACATTTCACATGATATACAATCCACTTCACAAATGCGCTTGAGAATCCAAAGTTCGACAAGCTATGTATTGCTTTCAGGTGACAGACTGAATCAAAGGCTTTGCTAAAGTCAGTGTAAATTGTAACCATTTGAGTTAATTGCTCTAGGGTTTTCAGAGTTTTGCTTGTAAACTCTACCAGTAGTAGTCGATCTGCCTGGGAGAAAACCGTGCTGTGATACTGAAATGCGTTTTGGTACTATTGATTTAAGAGATTTGCAGATAATCATTTCAAAGAGCTTAGGTATTGAAGACAATGATGATATTCCACGGTAACATGAAATGTCGGCTCTTTTACCTGCTTTAAATATAGGTGTTATTCTAGTTATTTTCCATTGTGTTGGAAAAACGCCACTTTGTAAAGACTGATTGAAGAGTAGGCACAGTGGTTCGACCAGTTCGTTTCCGAACATCTTTAGAACAGCGGATGGTATTTTATCAGGTCCACAACCATCACTAAATGACTGAAGTGCTTGTAATATATCATTGCTGGATATTTTTGGAATGTTTATGTCTAAATTAGATTCACAACCAGCTAGATTAGACGACGCTGAAACATTTTCTTGATAGACACTTTGAAAAAACTCAGGAAACATGTTTGCAATGCATTGGTTGTCAGTTGACTATTTTTCTTGGTAGTACATGGATACTGGATAACCTTTGGTATTTCGTTTGGTGTTAAAAAAATTCCAGAAGTATTTTGGGTCACTTTTAATGCTATTCTGTATTCGTTAAGTAATTTGAATATTTTGCTTGAAAGTATTCCTTATATATACCATTAATGTCAAGAAACAGTCTTCTATCGTTCTCCGAATTGTTAATTTTCATACGCTTGTACGCTTTGTCCTTTTTATTCTTCAGGTTAACTAGTGAAGAATCATACCACGATGGGTAACGCTTTGTGGAAGCTCTTGAAAGCGGGACGTGTGCCTCAAAAGCACGAAGAATTAAGCAGTACAACTTCTCCACATTTCTGTCCACATCCTTTGAAGATAGTTCCATATCCCATTTGATGTCGCTTAGGGATCTTCTTAAATCAATTAGGTTGGCCCTTTTAAAATTAAAGGTTTCTACTAAAGCTCATTCCGGTCACACATTCTGGACAAAACCAACGTAATCCAATCACGCCGTCCATAATAATTTTGATTGATTTTTTGACGTAGTAATTGAATTGTTTTTTTATTTTGGTACATTGTTTGAAGGGTGGTTCTTGCTAAATATCATAAGAATTTTAATTAGGCACAGATCACTCTATGATATTCACAATGTGTGCGACTTTTCAAGCCAGCGTAGAAGATTAACAAAAACAAAAGTAGAAAATTAACTCCCACCCCCCAATTTAACCCCCAGGGTCATTGTGTAAAATACATTCAACCCTTACAAAAAATTGAGAACCTCCTCAAGTTCCTTTCTTGGCAGTTTGGTTTCGTATTGATAAAATGTTGGTTAGGAAGTGCTGCCACTTTGCTGCAAATGTAGCAGATATGCTACATTTTATTCATTTTAAAGTTTCACTGCCCACTAAACTGAATCTGTTACATTTTTAATGCCAAAAGTTTACATAATTATTTAATATATAATATTTCGTATTACACGAGAAAATGCCTTATAATTAAAAATTTTAGCTAACTTCATTATGCTACTAATTCTTCTATCACTTGTTTCTCGCGCGATTTCTTTTGTTTTGTGATCAAACGTTGAATATACGCAAATTGCAAAAAGTGAAGATTATTTCTCAAACATAAAAATAAAAAATGTAAATAAAGCGAGTGTCATTTTTAGTTTAAAATCTTTTCTAGTGTTATTTTTAACACGTTAACGAGTACTTTTAATTGTTTACGCAATATGAAACGGTGTTTTCAAACGATTGCAAAACCAAAGTAGGCGATTTGATCTAATTTTACATTTTGTATTTTTTTTTTAATTTAAATAGAAAACCCTTATTTACTTCGAATATGTAGTTTTTTAGAAATTCAAGTAACAGAAGTTTTTAAATATGTTATATGCCCAAATTTAACATTATTAAGCTTGGTGAAATGGAAAATATTTGCTAAAGCGAGCTCCCAGCTCCACTAGTCTTTTAGTAAATAGGTTGGGTTGAATTATAATTTCATCAAGTTTTGTAGTGTTTAGTGTTTTGTAGTGTAAACTAATTCGATTGTGTAAATAAATTTGGTTCAGATTAGCTTGTTTCATAAAACGTTACAGTGCTGAATATGGTTAATAATTATTGGTTTTATTGATATTTACCTAAAAACAAAACTGTTTCAGGCCTACTGTTTCAGAAAATATACATCAAACTGTTGTATGTGGAATTGGATTACTGAAAACAGATTCCACATATCGTCGTCCTAACTGTGAATTAACGTAAGTGCAAACTGATTATTTTAGATAGTAGAAAAATAAAACGTTATTGATTGATTGATTGATTGATTAGAATGTACGGCCAAGACTAAGCAGGGATCCCGGATACGCCGGGCCTACCGTACACCCCTTTTACATACATAACAAGATGGAGGAATAGGAAAGATTGTTAGATATGATAGACTTGACCCGGTTACAGACACCTAAGTAGTCAATAGTAAATTGATAAGCACAAGACAGCACAATTATTTTTGGTTTTATGGTATAAAAGTTCGGCAATCAGCATCAAGAAAAAAAATTTAATAATTAATTAAGTACCCATATATAGTAGTACCCATACATTTCCTGCAATAAAACTTTATTATTATGAGTTGCATTTTCAATAAACTAAATAGTTCAATTTTCCATAAACTAAATTAAACTGGTTCTCCAAAAACATATTAAATCATGTAAACTTAATCCAATCCAGAAATCCCCTAATATTATTAAAGAATAAAAGAGCAAATTATCTTTCAGTCTTCCACAGGCTTTGAAATCTGCTGAATGTATTTATGTCTAATAAAATAATTTGAATAATAATGGTTTTAATTAAAATAATGTAAAAGACAAACAGCCACTGCCACCCCTGCCATAATTATGCATATTTTTTAAATAAAAATATTCTAAAACAACATCCGGTTTCAAAAGCAGCTAATCTAGAATCGATGAGGTAATACATCAAACATAATTTTTGACACAGTTCTAGAATCCCATTGCCGAAACGAATTAACAGAATTATACTATTAAGGTAATCAAGAATCTGTAAGATGAGAGAAACAATAACAAGTACAGCTGTATAGAAAACCCAATAACCAAATAACCCAACCAATAAAGCCGACTTAAAACTTATATACAATTAAATTAAATTTTAATTTAAAATAAAAGAAAGTTAGTATTTAAACAAATTAGAGTTTTATCCAAAGTTCAAATTTGAAACTCAATTAATAATGAAGATACATTATATTTCTGACGACGGCAATTATCTATTTAACGCAGTTCTTCATCAGCTGCAACGATTGAAAATTTTACATCAAACGTACTTCGATCTGAAACCGTCGTTATATCTCAAACCCAGACAATCTGTAAGCATTTATCCCCACATTGTTAGATTCCTGTTCAACAATCTATCACACAAATGAAATCACCATTATCGAAAAATAACACTATCGAAAAAATCATAATAGGTTCCCAAGTAGTCAACTAACTAGTTGTCAATTTTCAAATCCAAATCGGATTTATTTTATTTTTATAATAATAACTTTCCAAGTCAAATTTGTAGACTAACATAACTGTTTTAGTAGACAGAACCATTAGCTATAAGAAAAAAAAAACAAAACTCTGGTTCCTAGTTCGAGTCTTTGCTATATATGGTCAGAAACTAAAAAGATCTTATATAGCCACAGAAGTTCAAAAAATTATAGTGAAAATTCTAATCGATAAATTTTCGCCGAATTTTTCATGTATGCGATGCAAAGTTTACAATTATTAATCAAAAATTAGCCGATTTCTCTCAAGCTCAAAGTTAATTTCAATCGTGTTGAATGCATAGATGCCATATTTTCATCTAAAATTTATATTTCAGTTCAAAATCAATCTAGAAACCAAATTCCATAAGGATTGGTTATGCAATGAGCAAGTTTACTCTAGCATGAACTTAGGATCGGTTGTTCAAAATTTGCCCAAAACTCATTTTAGAATCTTTAGAACTTCGGAGATTAACCAATTTGTCATTTTAAGGAACACTTTTAATATTTTATTCCACTGGTAATAAAATAACACCATAAATGTGCTGCTACTTGTAGCGTAATATCAGCATTCTAAAGAAAATGCCTAAAATTAAAGCGTGTTTTGGTCATACGCAAGGAAACTAAACAGATAACAGCCCAGTATTGAACAGCTCGCACGGTTCCAGAATCCTAAACTTTTCTAGAATACAAATAAATTAAATCAACAATTTGAATATTAAGCAACACAGGCATCTGCAAATAAGTTATTGTTACTAATTATAACTGACTACAGTTTTGATTGACTTCCAAATTAAAATTGTATTTTAGTTAGACGAAGCACAGCTTCAAAGATCAATAATCCTCAACAGAAATTAATGAAACAACTGGTTCACTTTGAAGGCCCCAAATTCCCAATCAAATGGAAACTCCGCGAAAACTCCAAATAAACGGGTCAATCCTCTTTCTATGAAACCGCTACTATTTACCAAGTGTTCCCCCTCTTGTATCACAAATCAAAAAATTTACGTTTTACAAAGCCATGATAACTCCATGACAGATTTACCGACAGATCTACCGCGCTCAAAAATTCCAGCAATCGTCCAAAAAATTCAAAAATGATCGGCTTCCTCCAAAGTGTCTACATATCATATCAAAACGATAACAAAACCCCTGGTAATATCCCAAGACAACCGCAGACACCGCAATTCAGTTTCATGATATCCTCGCCACCACTGTATTTTTAAATGATTTTATATATCGTGAAAATTCATTTCAGTTCTCTGCACCATAGAAAATTTGTGTATCCATTTGTTCCTCTCCAAATCGCTAAAAATATGTCTCAAATAAATATGTCCATCCCATTGCTACCTTCTAACCAACATTCACGAAAGTAAGCTGACGAAAATGAGTAAATTCGGATAAAAAGCAAAATACAGAAACTATTTCAAAAACAGTGGTTCCTCCCTTAAAAAAAAAAAATCTAGATTGCCCATCAAACCAATAGGCGAGATCGTTCCATTATCCCCCATCTAAGCCTGTTCGTCCCAAACAGAATTCTAGTCTCTGTAGTTTAGCAAAAAAACATTCATTGCGAAAGCAATGCGTCACACACACATTGAAAACCTTTTTAGATATAAAAACATTGTTTATATTTTCCCGTTACGTTTTTAAAGAAAAACGCAAAGAGAACAAGAAATACAAAATATTTCAATGCGAACATGTTAATGCATTCCAAATTTAACGTCAACCCTAATTACTTGCGTACATCAAAAGAACACGAGATCGTGAAAAATGCACACATTTTGCTTGATCAAACAAAATGACGCAAAACAGTAAATGTTCATTGCACAAAAATTTTGTTAATTTTATTTTCTAATTAGTAGCTTATGTCTAATGAAAAAATTTGGCCACAAATCCCATCGCATGTAAAGAATTACACGAGATGAGAATACCTGTTAACGGGTCGGATAACACCGTTATTTCCTTCAATAGCATTTAAAAACACAATTCTGAACTATTTTAACACTATTTAGTACACTGAAAATTAATAAAGTTACTTATGCACAAATTCAATTACTTTTTAACACTGTTAAAATTATTAGTATTTAGTGAAACCTAAATTTAATTAATTAAAGAAACAAAAATTGATTAAATTATTTATGCGACTGTTCTAGTCGACGGCCACAACCAAACTCATAAGTCATACTTATCAGTAGAAAAATAAAACGTTATAACATTAAAATTTATACTAGACTTGCGTAACTTTTGGTTTCTAACTTCAAGGAAGGTTAAGATGAACAAAAAAAATCATTCGATGGAGCAATATGCAGATACATTTTCTCACGACGAGCACTCGAATATGAAAATCGCATTTTTCGAAAAATTTCAGATAAGTTAATTCACAGTTAGGTGGACGATATACATATAACATAAATATGGATTGTACATCCCTAGAGATGTGTGAGTTGTTACGTAGTAGACAAGATTGAGACATCGATTACGAATGTAAAATAAAGATAAAATATAAAAATAAGAGATTAAGTGTTTTAATAATATTTAATTAATAAGAATAAGATTATAAGTAACAAATAGAACTTGGCGCAGTCGAAAGGATGTGCTCGATGTGAATAAATATGTTAGATGGAAGTTGTTGAAAAATAAGCTAATGTGCATGTAGCGTGGTTTTGAACGTAACCTACAAAAAAATAAAAAAAAAGTAAAAAAAATTGTGAAGAAGGAAAGAAAACGATATAAAAAATTAAAAAGGGAGAATCCAAATAAGCCGTCGAAGATATCATTGGATGGCATTTTTTCCGTGAATTGGGCTAAATTTAAAAAAAGTCTGGAGATTTACTTCAAAGCGTCGACAATGTGTGAAATAAAGGACAATGTGAAGGCGGCAATATTAAAAAAAAGTAATTGGTGATGAGGCCTTAGATTTGATCGAAACCGATAATAAAGGCATTGAATAAATATTGCAAACCCAGAGCCAATTTATTATATGCAAGAGACAAATTTTATCACAGGAAACAAATGACCATTTGAACATTTTTATCGAGATTTGAAGAAATTAGTAACTCCCTGTGAATTTGGTTTACAAGAGAAAGCAATGTTATGGGATCGTATAGTTTTTGGTGTTTGTGATCAAGAACTGAGAGAATGGTATATTAAACAAGAAGATCCGTCATTAGAAGAGGTACATGGAAAAGCGATGGTAACTGAAGAAACCAGAGTGATTGCCAAAGAGGTGATGTCACATCGCTCATTTGCTGCAAGAATGTCGCAATCCAAAATTTTTAATTTTTCAGTCGAGCGATTTGAAAATATCACTCAAAATTATTTGTAAAAATACGGGAAAAGTTCGGAGCCGAACTCTATAAGCATTTTTGTTGCCTATAAAGTACTTCTATGCAGTGTGATTTGCGTATTTCAAATACTACGACCACCCACTCCCACCCCCACCTAACCCCATCTACACCCACCCCACCCGATCCCAATCCACCATATCTCAACTACCCCAATCAACCACAAACCACCACATCTAAACATTATTACCACCCTCCCCCCCACCCACTATCCAATTCAAACCCAAAAATCCATCTCACCCGCACCACCCTATACTTCACCACCCATATTATCACCCTTTAAAACCTACATACCCACTTCCACACACACACACACACACCACCCACACAAACCCCCATCCATCAAATCAAAATTCCGACACCAAACCCAAAACGCCTCATCCCACCCCTCCACCTCCCATACCACCACTCCTACCACCCCCATAACCACACCACACACACAAACCCACATCCAGACGAGATATATTATTATTCCACATTCATATGCTCGATGAAACCAAAATGGAATAGAAAATAAAAAAAAAAACCTACCAATTTTAAGGAGGGGGGTTGACAAAACCCACCTATCTCCGAACATCCTAAACACAGAAATGTCCAAATCAATAGGGATCATTCCCATGAATTGCTTGAACTTTTAGTGAAGAAATTAAGTTGATATCTCCATCCGTTCTCAAGTTATCGTGCACACAGACGGACAGACGGACAGACGGCAAACCGAAACCATATAGCATTTTTTTTAACAAAAATGCTTAAAAACGGCGATTTTCAAAAGTAAATAAAAATATATTCTGATTAGTAAAACAAATTTTTTTCTATTCCTACATCCTCAGTCGGATCTTAATTTGTATAATTGTTTAATAATTTGCAAGTTTTTTTAGGATAGTTTCCAATATTTTAAAATGTTAATCCATTCGCGAATTGAGTGATTTTTGATATGGAAGTTTACCTAATTTGCTTGAACATAAGAGATTATGTTTTGAGACAAAATAATAAAAATATGATTTATTGGGAATCGTTTGATTCGAATATCTTAGAAATGAGTGAAATTTGAGTTGTGTCACTCACTATTGCAGCAAATGAGCGACATGTGAATGAGGTGTATAAAAAACCGGATGTAAGAATACGGTAATACAATTTAAAATAGACACCGGTTCGGAAGTTAATGTGTTGCCTTCAAAATTCTGCCAGAAATTAGATGTAAATGTATTTTGACAACAAGGGAAAGTTCCTAATTGAGTTTTTTGTGGTAAATGAAAATGCGTGTGCTATTTTATGGTTTAAATCAGCCAAAATGATGGCTTTGACGAACGAAAATTTTGTAAAAAATATGATGAATTTGCGGGTATTGGTAAATTTTCCGAGAAATACAGAATAGTGATTGATCAAAATGCCATTCCATTGTTTAAACCAGCAAGAAGAATTCCTATTCATTTACGAGATCGTGTGATTAAAAAATTTAAAAAAAAATGGTAGAAAATATTATAATTGAGAAAGTTGAAGAACCAGCCAATTGGGTGAATAATTGTACGTTTGAAGAGAAAAAAGAGGGGTCGATCCGCATATGTTTAGATCCAATAGAATCAAATAAGCAGATTATTAATGAAAGTTATTCGATTCATATTTTAGAGGAATGAACGAGTCAATTAGGAGATTGTAAATATTTTACAGTATTAGACTTGAACATGTATTATGGCAAGTTGAACTTGATTCCTAGTAAGTTATGTACTTTTAGCACGATGTTTGGCTGCTTTAGGTTCAAGCGTTTACCATTTGGTTTGAAAACGGGAATATAAAATGTGTGAAAGTGTATATGGATGATGTATTGATAGCTGGGACAACTAAGGAGCAGCATGATGCTATATTGGTTGAGGTTATATCAAGGTCGCGTGATTTGAATATAAAATTTAATGAGAAGAAGTTTCAGTATTGTGTTAATCAGGTTAAATATTTTGGGCACATATAGGGTTTTCCAATAGGAATGATATGCTTTTTAAGTGACGTTTCAGCCATTTGTAATATGTCATGATCTGTCATTTTTTGTTTCATTGTATTCAATAATGTTTACAATTTCATCATGGTGAGATATACGCAGGAACCACGTTTACAAATTATTTAGCTTTATTATCAAAATAATCGTTCTCCAATTGCAACTTTTCGTGCGCTTTTGCCATTTTATAGTCGTAGTAATCGTCCAAGTGTGCTCGCTATTCATCGAATTGTTGAAAATTTTGAGCGTACATTTTCTTTACATAATGTTCAAGTGCCAATAAGACAAAGAAACGCTCGGAGTAATGCAAATATTGCGGCCGTTCAGGCAAGTGTTGCTAAAGACCGCAATTTGTCGATTCCAAGACGTTTTCAAGAATTGAGACTGTCTCAAACCACAACCTGGCGGATTTTGAGAAAGGATTTGGGTTTGTATCCGTATAAAATTGTTCTCACTCAAGAACTGAAGCCATTGGGCCACGGTAAACGTCGTGAATTTGCTGATTTTGCCTTGGAACAACTTGAAAACGATAACGAATTTTTTAAGAAAATCATCTCCTCAGATGAGGCTCACTTTCATCTGAGTGGTGCGGTAAATAAACAAAACTGTCGATTCTGGTGCGAAGAAAATCCACAAATTATTCATGAAAACCCATTACATTCACCTAAATTGACAGTTTGGTGTGGTTTTTGGTCTGGTGGAATCATCGGTCCGTATTTTTTTCGAAATGAAGCTGGTAACACCGTTAGTTGATCTTGACAACATTTGGTTCCAACAAGACGGGGCTATGTGCCACACAGCAAGTGCAATAGTGGGGTTATTGCGAGAAAAGTTTGGAGATTCGATTATTTCAAGAAATTGTGATATTGAACGGCCTCCAAGAAGTTGTGATTTACCACCATTAGACTATTTCTTGTGGGGTTATTTGAAGTCATTGGTCTTTAGCAATAAACCAAACTCTCTTCTAGCTTTACAAGTCAATATTGAACGTGCTACTCATGACATACGACTTGATTTAGTGGAAAAAGTGCTCGAAAATTGGGTAAATCGAATTCGTTCCTGCAGAAGAATACGTGGAGGCCATTTGAATGACGTTTTATTCAGAACTTAATTGTATCGATTGTATTTCAAATTAAATGAAAAACATTTCAATTTCCTTAACACTTAGTGTGTTTTTTTTAAAGAAATTATATCACTCTTATTGGAAAACCCTTTATTATCAGGGCAGGGTATCAAGCCAGATACGGACAAAATTAGAGCAATTAAGGAAATATCCGTTCCACAGGAGAAGAAGAAGGAATTTTGGGAATGGTAAATTATCTAAGAGCTTACATTCCAAATCTGTCTTAGTTAACGTCACCGTTGAGTGCGTTGTTAAAAAAGGTTTATGGTAGAAATGTAGTTGTTGAGACAGATCATCAGCCGTTAGTTTCAATTTTTAAAAAGGATATTAATATATTTTGTGCAAGAATTCGAATTATGCGAATGAAATTATTGAAGTATAGCATTCAGTTAGTGTATGTGCCTGGTAAAACATATGTTTGTAGCGGATTTGTTATCTAGAAATTTTAATAAGGATTAGGTCGAGTTTGATGATGAGACATTTGCGACTGAAGTGGTTCATTCCATTAGGCCACCGGATAAATTAAGTATTTTTGTTGAAAAACACGTAAAGATAATATTTTGGCAGAATTAGTTAATAAATGTATTAATGGCTGGCCTAAATCAAAAATTAAAGTTGAGGAAAAATTAAAGGGGTATTGGAAGTTGAGGACTGAAATTTATGTCGAAAATGGAGTGTTGTTCTTTAATGATGGGATAATAGTGCTTGAGGGGGGTTTTGAGGAATGAAATGTTGACTTTGTTACACGAATGACATTTTGGTATAACGAAAACTATTGCCAAAGCAAAAACGGTACTTTATTGGGTAGGTATGAATTCGGATATAGAAAATTTAATAATGAAGTGTGGGATTTGTGAAAAATTGCGTGCGTCTAATCGGAAGGAAACCTTAATTTCGCATGAAATTCCAGAAAGATCTTTAGAAAAAGCCGCTGTGGATATCGCGCAGTTTGGAAATAAGTATTATTTGATTATTTTTCTAAATGGTTAGAGGTTAGACAGATGAATAGTACGTCTGCGGGGATACAATTAGGGTGTTGGAGTGGGAATTTAGAAAATGTTGTGAGGATAATAATTTGCAAGCCAAAACTTCAACCCCACGCTACCCAAAGTCAAATGGCATGGCAGAAAAGGGAGTACACATTGCAAAGCTAATGTTGAAAAAATAGTACACCGCTTTGGAGAGTTCTGTTAGAGTGTCAGGATACTCCATTAGCTGAATTAAGATTATCACCAGCACAGATTTTAATGAATAGACGTTTGTGAACGAGAATTCAAGAGTTGCATTTAAACAGGGTGATGACGTTGTAAATCAGGAGGGTGGTAAGGTCAGAAACTGGAAACCTGGTAGAATTTTAGGGAAGACGGATAGTCCGAGATTTTATTTATTGATCAATGAAAACGGTAATAGAATTAGATGTAATTCTTTTCATTTGAGAAGATCGTTTATAGATGTGATGTGAAACGTGAGCTTGAACAGGAAGTAGGGTCCAAAAATTCTTCAGAAGAGAGTCGTACTGGTGCTAGGCCTGAGGAGATGCTTGTAAGTCTTGAAATAATAAAAACTAGGTTAGGTAGAGAGATTAAGATTCCTCAAAGGTTTAATGCTTTTTGCATGAAATAAATAATAAAAAAAGAGGAATAAAGAGGTTGATAAAATAAAAACAATTTATTTTAAAGTATAGGTTTTAAGTTATCTGAAATGTATTGATTAATTAAAAAAAAAAAAGAAAGATGTTGTATGTGGAATTGGATTACTGAAAACAGATTCCACATATATAACATAAATATGGATTGTACATCCCTAGAGATGGAGTGAGTTGTTACGTAGTACACAAGATTGAGACATCGATTACGAATGTAAAATAAAGATAAAATATAAAAATAAGAGATTACGTGTTCAATTAATAAGAATAAGATTATAAGTAACAAATAGAACACAAACTAATCCTTTTTCTTTTGCACACGTCACACGGTTAGTTTGAAACGAGATTTAACTACATTATGATAATTTCAATATGCACAATTGCAATATTTTTAGAAATGATTTGGGACCAAATGGAGAGATAAATAGTTCTGATTCTGGTCCCACCTTACCACAAACACAACGCAAACAAAATAAGCAAAAATATTACAGTGAATGAAAAGTTTTACATCCGTGGCTTAGGAAGGTGAACGACCAGGCCTTATATTCTGTGGGTAATCCGAACCGAAAAAGAACAGCTGAGTTTAGTTGTGTAATGTACTGTGTTCAGTACGGCCTCCCTTTCTTTTATGTGGATTCTATGCCAAAGTTATTGCAAACCACTTGTACAGATTCGGAAACGGCAAAGGAATTGAAATGCGGGCGAATATAATCAGCGGCAATGTTGAATCAAATCATAGGACCTTACTCTAAGCAACAAATTACGAACAAATTGCAAGAATGTTTAGTAATCGTAGCTCGGTATTTTGACACAGATAAAAATAGCCTATTAAAGACCTTGTTAAAGTTAGCCGAAAGATTGCAGCCGAAAGATAATGCAGATAGTGTCTTGACTATTTTTAAACTCTTTTTATACTCTCGTTCCTATCGATTTTTAAATTCCTATAAACTGAAATAATTTCTCCTTCACCCGAATGATGTAACTCGATCCTAAATTCTCCTAAATTCGAGTTCGTGACTGATTTTTGCTGTATTCAAGACACTATCTGCATTATCTTTCGGCTGGAAACTTTCGGCTAACTTTAACAATATCTATTAAAGTTAGCCGAAAGTTGCCAGCAGAAAGTGAAAAAAATCGATAATGCAGATAGTGTCTCGACTATGTCAGCCGAAAGTTAAATAAATTATGTATAAAATTGAAATCCCAGCCGAAAGTTACTAACTTACAAAATCAGCCGAAAATTTGTATATATTCGTAACAAGCAACAAATAAAACTAAAATACCGATATTAATTTATGTTTCTTATGCAATATAATATGAATAAAATGTATATGGAAAAATTTCAAAAATTCGTAAAAACTTAAGGTTTGTCTGGAAAAGATCTGGAAAAGATCTTATTAAAATTTTCCAGATCAACTTTCATGTTGGGAGTCCGGGAAAATGGGGGTGAGTGAAATACACGTGCAAATTTCAAAAATTCGTAAAAACTTAACGTTTAAAGTGTTATGTCTGAAAAAGATCTCATTTGAATCGGTTTGTCGATGGTTATCGCTGGAAAATTTTCCAGATCAAGTTTCATGTTGGGAGTCCGGGAAATTGGGGGTGAGGGAAATACACGTGCAAATTTGGTGGATGGTGGATTGTGGATGGTGGATGGTGGATGGTGGATGGTAATGGTGGATGGTGGATGGTAGATGGAGGATGGTGAATGGTGGAGGTTGGATGATGGATGTTGGATATAAGACATAACACTTTGAAATTTAAGTTTTTACGAATTTTTGAAATTTGCACGTGTATTCCACTTCCCCCCATTTTCCCGGACTCTCAACATGAAACTTGATCTGGAAAATTTTCCAGCGATAACCATCGACAAACCGATTCAAATAAGGTCCTTTCCAGACATAACACTTTAAACGTTAAGTTTTTATGCCGCCAACAATGCCGAAAAATAAACAACGATTTATTTTTTTTACGTTGCACGTGTCATTCATTGCATTATATGCCTCAGCCGCTTGCAGGGAAATTCCAAATCTCATTGAAAAAAAAATATGAAAAATATTTTCAACCACTTCATCCACAGTGCAAAACGCATAGGAGCATTTCGGGAATTTCAGGATTATTTTAATATTAAAATCATAGACTAGTTCCACTCGTTGGCTTTTATTTGAAATTTTGAAAGTGTGGTCAACCGAGTTTTAGAACAGATAGATCCTCTAAAATATTATTTTCGCCTATATAATTGGACCCTGTGAATAAATGTTATCTTTATTCATGTCTTAAACACACTTTTCAAATCTGAGACATCGCAAATTCACGTCTTTTACATTCAATTGCATATCAAAATTATTAAAAATTTTATAAAACCAGAACATTTGAACTTTAATGTCGATACAAAAAACTCTGATTGGTACCTAACGCTAACATCAATGCACTTTGGCATTAAATTTTAATTCTGTTACCAGAAAGTTTAGAGGAAGAACTAATTAAAACTCTTAAAAATAGAACTAGTTTCGTATTACATTGAACTTTGTGATTAAATTAAAAGCAGGTTTGATTTTAACGATACAAAATTAAAGCTCCCTAAATATATACATAAATGTAAATGAAATTGTAACGGGAAACCTTTCTTCTATATTGCCATTGATAAATGGCAATAAAGCTAAATACTTAATCAGTTTCGTAGGCTAATAGGTAATGTGGAATTTGCCTCAAAATTTTAGGGCGACGTTACAAAATTTTGGACAGGATTAAAACTATCTAAAGATATCTTTGAAATACCAGTTTTTGAGGAGCTTTCAAATTATATGTTGATAGCACAGTACTGTTGCTGCTATTGTACTTTTGTTGAATTGTTTATGTTGTAAAAAAAATATTGATAAACATATTTAATTTGTTCTTCTTAACTGAAAAATGTAAGTTTAATAGTTTTCTCAATAAAAACTTGTTTTACTCATCGCAAGATTTACTACGAAAAATGAGCGCTTACTACACTTTTTCCACTAAATCTGCTACACATTTTATCTAGGGAAGTGGCAGTTGGTCTTCTCATCAGGGTGCAACGACCAAACTGCAAAAAATTGCATCTCGCTTTATACCTATATAGTATAAAACAAGAACAAATTGATTTAGCGAATTATACCACCAAATCAGAACTTTGTGAGACTCTCGTTATGTGTGTGTATTATGCCCACACTAATATAAATTTAGAAGTTTGAATTCGTCTGTGTTATTAATTTAAAGATTTTCGGCTTTTTTATAGACAATTATTATTTACTATGACATTCACAATGTTTGCGACTTGTCGAGCCAGCCAGCAAAAAAGACACCATTAACTCATCGTAAAAAAAGGGGGCGAGTTAGTTTTCTACTTTTTGTGGTAGTATATTATGAGTAAATGGCCTCTTTTGACTATAGACCCGCATAATTAGCATGGGAAAATATGTCAAATATGTCATTGATCTTACTCTTTTGCTGGTCTTTGAAATTACTTAGGAGATTAGGACTGGGAGTTCGGCTATGGCCAGCTATTCAATTATTATGTTCATTCGATTTAAAAAAAATCGACACATTCCATTATTATTGCTATTACTAATGCTATTTTAATTTATATTTAAACCACTTGAAATGTTTAAGATTTAAAATTATTTTTTCTTTTTGTATTGTGAAAAACACCCGAGATTATTTATGGAAATTATTATTTTTTTTTTTTTTTGAAGGCTAACCATATTATTTTTTGCTTGCTATACATATATAAAAAATTAATTTTCAAATTCCCATTGTGCGATTTATACATTTTCATTTCAAGTTAATTGAAAATCTATAAATCATTTTAAAATGTTCGACTGAAAGCATATAACTCATGGAACGTCTAGTATATGTATAGTTAAATTGGTTTACAGGGTGGTTACTTATATAAAAATACGATATATTTAAACACCTGTATTTTTACCACCCAGTTACCAGTTTTTATCACTTTATAATATTTTAAATAAACGAAATTCTCCGTCCAGTAGATAAATATTTTGACTGCATTAATTTGATCAGGGAAAAATATTTCGACATTACGTCAAAATAATTTCGAAAATTTTCAATTTTTTGAATATAAATTATGAATGAAAATTAATTTTGTTTATTATATAAAATTGATTATAAGCGTAATACTGTTAAGAGTAAGAAGAAAAGTAATTTTCATCCAATTTTACAACGGTTTGTTTATGCAATTTATTTGTTTTTGATATAATCATTCGAAGATTACGATTTTTTTTTTTATATCTCGAATAAATTTTTAATTTTTTTTATTTTATTTCGATAAATTGGAAAATTTGTTTGTGTAATTAAATTCTCTAGGTATATATGATAATGGGCAAAACAGGTGGAATTTTACATTGAAGTGAAATTAATTAACATTTAATAATTCAAATATTGATTGTTTTGGATCCGTCGATATTCTTAATATGTTTCTATTTTTATTATAGGCGCGCCCACGGTTAAGATGAAACAAAAATTCTCAATTTTATCGCAAAACAAATTATTTATGAGCGAATAAAATTCGGAATTTCACTTTTTGATCCAAATTATATTTCAAGGTAGATGTTTAACCTATTTACCTATATATTTTCGATTTAAATTGAACTTTCCTCTAATAGACCATTCTAGTCAATTCCAAAAGCCATGAGGATCGTAATCGCTCCTAAAGGACTGGCATAGACACAATCAGGTCCGTAATCGTGCCACATTGTTTTCCCTCCTCACCTACACATCAAACCAGTCTGCTAGAAGAACAATTTCTTTCTCATCTTTATCTTCGCAACAACGAGACTAATCATG
Source organism: Nephrotoma flavescens (assembly GCA_932526605.1). Taxonomy (NCBI): domain Eukaryota; kingdom Metazoa; phylum Arthropoda; class Insecta; order Diptera; family Tipulidae; genus Nephrotoma; species Nephrotoma flavescens. The sequence continues at coordinate 255,851,220 of OW052221.1, forward strand.
TGAGGAGCTCCCATTCTGCTCGCATGCTTACCTATGAGACAGTGTCCCGGAACAACACCCACCACCATACTGACATGCCGCCGCCGCAGCAATACAACGAGCTGTTTGGATCTTTATAGGTTTAGTTTTGCACAATAATTCCTCCAACACCTCCTCATATTTATTCCAGTTTGTCTTTATGGGATTCCTGAAGGCTTTCCGGGTAACAGATCCAATGTTGAGGTTATATGTTACATACCCCTGATCATATGTAAAATTGTTCCTGACGCAAAGGTCACATCTAAAACCTCCTGTCAATTTTTAACAATAAATCTTGGTTCTCGCAGAATATTGCAAATAAGTAGTAATAAGTAGTCAAAAAATAACTCACTCCTCTCGTTAATGTCTGTGCTTCCCCAAATTGTGTGATGCGCGTTTGCATCATATCCAAGTATGACACCTATCCTTCTTTGACCTACTTCCCGGATCATATATTTTAAGAGTGATCGACCCGAACCCGAAGTTGATCATTCCTTTTGATTTTGCAAGGGAGCCCGGGATTCTTTATTGATCAGCATGATTGCCAATCTAAAGCCCTCTTAGCCTCTTCCTGCTTTACAATCCTCAATCTTCCGTAGGAAGATCGGGATTACTGGTGATCTCAAGGATCTCCTCTGGCTTATTAGGCTCGGTTGGTAACCAGACGCATGCTCTTGGTTTACTCGTGATTTCCCATCTGCAGACTGCCTCAAGTCTGGCGCCTTGCCACACCTCGCCTACTTCGGTCATTTCGTTTTTATAAAGATCAACAGATCTCTGGTCCGATCACGCAGTAAACTTAACCCCCTGGTACCATCCCGCATCTCTATAAGACGGGGGGATCCCGGATTTCCTCAGGACGCCCAATAATATGGAGTTTCGTGCATTATACACAACCCTCCACTTCTCCGACGTGATGCTCTCATCTTCCTGACTTTGACATGACAGCTATAGCACCAACACGTGCTCCGTTACGATCTCACGGAATAGCTTCAATTTATGATTCTTAGGAGCCCGCATCAAAATCATCCTGAGACCTCTTTCTTTTAGGCGCAAGGGCCCTTTCCGAGCTATCGCAGCCGACAGTTTTCATAGCCCATGCCACGGGTTTCTTCTGTTCTATTGTAAGCTGCCCCTCAGGGGCCGCAGCTAGTTTCTCTAAAATTCTGAACGCCAACCATCTCTTTCTGTATCGTCGCTTTGCTGGATGTATCTCCACTATTTCGTTTGACGGTTGCGCTTCTTCCTAGCTTCGACGCCATGGTGTCGCTTACCTTTGCCACTGATGAGGAAGCCCCACCTTTATGGTTGAAGTTACTCTCTTCTTTTATACTTTCCAGTTTTTGGAGGGTACCAGCCCCTTTATTTTTATTTTTTGTGTAGATTATTTAAGTTTTTCCTACGAGTGTTGGAGAAATACAGTTCCACCTGCGCTGAGATTCGTATACGCAGGTAAGGATAAATAAAACTGGAGTTAACCTGGTATCCAGAGGACTCCGTTCAAGACTGGAAAGCGTAAACAACATATTTTTGATCCCGTTTGAACTCGTCAAATTTCGTACCAACAAACAGCATTTGCGAAAAGTAAAAGCTGCTGAAAGTTTTCGTAAACATGCACTAACTCAAAAGACTTCCGAATAATGGTTTAAACGATTCAAAAGTGGTGATTTTTGAATGAAAACTCAGCTCAAACAGAAAAGGAACTAGCAGAACAGTTAAATGTCATTCAAGCAGCCATCAGCAAACGTTTACATGCCATGAAAATGATTCAAAAAGGAGGAGAATGGGTACCACATGAACTGACTGAAGCCAACATTGAAAATCGTTTAATGGTTTGCAATTCTTTGCTTACAAGACACCGAAGATGGCATTTTTTGTCTCAAATTGTGACTGGTGATGAAAAATGGAATTACTACCATAACCCTAAACTCAAACAATCATGGGTTCAACCAGGCGAACCATCCACATCAAGAGCAAAACGAAACATTCATGGAAACAAGGTTATGTTATGCATTTGGTGGGATCAGAAAGGAGTAGTGTACTATGAGCTGTTAAAACCGAACGAAACTATTACTGGTGAACAACAATTGATAGATTTGAAACATGCGTTGAACGAAAATCGTCCGATTCCAGCCACAAACAACGTAAAGAGATTATGCTGCACGACAATGCTCGACCACATGTCGCAAAACAAGTAAACAATACGCTGGAAGTACTTAAATGGGAAATTCTACCTATCAACGCTTCAGAACCTATGAGGAAATCAAAAACTGGTTCTACAATTGGATCGCATGAAAAGACAAACAATTTTTTTCGATGCAATCCATAAATTGCCAGAAAGATGGTCGAAAGTCATAGATAACGATGGAAAATCTTTTGATAAAAATAAAATTTACCATTTCTTAGAAATAAACGTGTTTTTCCGCAAAATAATCCAAACGGGTGTGTTCATCCGGCGACGACCGGATCTTCCCGAGTGACAGTACTCACAGTCTGCTGAAAAGACTTCCCAACCCCCCCCCCCCTCTCGAATGGCCCATCGACTCCGAAAGGCATTAGAAGGTAGGGACATCTCTTCAACAGACCAGGTCTCTCTTCACCCGGAGATACCTCCAGTTTATCCCCCACAATTCACACTTCGACAGCATGAGACCACCGAAGTGCCACGGGGGGACCGTGTGATTTTACGGTCGTCCCCGAATGGATGACACATACGCTGGACTCGGCACTCGGACCCTGTGGATGTTCTGCCAAGGGGATGAAAAGGAGTGACAAGCCTAGCCTGAATTGATGGAACGGACACACAATAAAATCTCCGCTCCCATCCTACCTACACGAAAAACAGTCATAACTTCATTTTATCGTAAATAAACACACGAATAAACTAATCGCTGATCTTGCCAATTTTTGTGAAGCGGAAAACAAAATAAATCTAACAACAACAGAAAAAGATGGTCGATGACCCCGAATACAATAGATAGCGAAACCAATGTGCCCTTCCTGCTCGTGCCACACAACCGTAATGGCACTCATTCCCGCACAAAATGGCTGGCCTCGGTTGGCTACCTGTAACCGCGATTCAGTTGGGCGACTTCCTGCCTTTGACCGTAAATTCGGCCTTGCCCTGCCATCGAAGATGTTGGGCATTGGTTTGCCGTTAACCAAGATGTTGGGCGTCTTCCCGCTTTTGATCGTAAATTCGAGAAGTAGCTTCAACTGGCCACCCGCAAACTAACTGGCGTTGTTAACTAACTGGCGTAATGTTGGCGTTGTCTCGCCAAACCGTAAATTTGGCCTTGATAAGCCGCCAAAAGAATTGTTGGGCGTCTTCCCGCCGTAAACCGTATAAAAATGAAGTGACCTCAACTGACCACCCGAAAAAAATCGTTTATACGTGGTAACCGTTGATAATACAGTGGTACAAAACAAATATGTGGTACAAAACTCAAACGAGGTATACGTTAGTAGTAATGCGGTACTCTTTTGTTGATTGCGACACCCGAAAAATGCGGCCCCTCTTGTATTGAATTCACTATTAATATTTACGGTCTACCCAACAAAAGAAATCTAAAGTTTTCTTGTATACAATACGTCTTATAACTTTCACGGGTTGAGATTTTCCCCTCCGTCGAACACACGCGGTTGTGTCATTCACGACCGAACAAAATTCAAATGTCTACTCACAAATAGAATTAAATAATTTTTTATTATACAGGGTGTCCCGGATTTTGATACTAATCCGTTAAGGGGTTATTCCTTGGTTCATTTCATGGAAAAAATCGTATGTTAGTGGGAGTCAATTTTTGATATCCTTTGAGATACAGGGTGTTTTAAAAATTTGGTTTGGGAAAAAAGTACAAGCAAATATTAAACTGTAACTTACAAAATATTTATCGGACGGCAACCAACAAAGCACTACAATTTGTGTGTAGTGTTTTCATTCTTCATCTCATAAGTAAAAAACTATAGCACGTGGGTACAAGTAACGGATTGAGGGATTGTAGATGAGATCATAGCGGATTAAAATTAGGTAAAAAAAAATTTTATTACTGAATTTTTTTGAGAAAAACTCAGTTTTATAAAAAAAAATCATTTTTTTTTTATTTTTTTAACTTTAAAACGTCATAGCTCTTAAATGGATATAGATGCTTAAATAGGATAGGATCTTAAATATAGCCTATTCAATTGTCCGTCAAATGAGGCTTTGTTGGTTGCCGTCCGATAAATATTTTGTAAGTTACAGTTTAATATTTGCTTGTACTTTTTCCTAAACCAAATTTTTTAAACACCCTGTATCTCAAAGGATATCAAAAATTGACCCCCCACTACCACACGATTTTTTTCATGAAATGTAACAAGGAATCACCCCTTAACGGATTAGCATCCCAATCGGGGATACCCTGTATATTATTCATAAACTTGTTATTTTTACATCAACAAAACTTATATTTTTTCATATTTTAATTTAATCAAAAAAAAATGGCCAAAGCCAAATCAAAAAACATTTTAATTGATTGAAAAAAATACGACTCTATTTTTCTACATTTCAAACAAGACTAAAAATTCTCGCACCACCAAAAATATTACAGAAGAATATTTTTTCTTGTTTCCGTGCGCGTCACTTGCACACTCTCTCTCCCCCGCATCAGTTGCACGCACCAAAACAAGAAAACACAACAAAAATACTCGTCTATGAATAGATCGGCTAATCTCCATAAAATCGAACTTTTAGCGTCTATTCAACAACAGATGGCAATGCCGTCAAGAAAAGGCATTTCATATTCGATGAAATGAAATTAAGAATTCAAAAACAAAATTAAATAAGAAATAATGTTATGACCCCTCAAGGTCGTAACAACCATTATACGAGTTTACGTACCGTTTTAGTGAGGACACATTCCAATTGTTTGCACTCACATCTATACCTATCCCTACGAGAAATCTTCACTTTCAGTAAATACGATCATCAGAATACTTTTTGGTTGATCATCACCGGGTGCATTATGCACCGATCAAGCAAGAAATTTTCAATCAGATGTCCATCAATAAACGAAAGATTCTATGTGTGCCACATCTCACCCATTTACAAAAAGCACTTACTTGTATCTCAATGTGAGATAAACATTCTTTTACGAGTACATATCATGCCACTTAATCTTCCACGCACAGGAATGATCTCCATCAGGCCGAGATGTATAAACAATAAAAATTTCCTCCGTTGGGAGAGAAGTAACTAAAATCAACAGATAAAGCCGTTTTTACGCTACTTAAACCACATACACCAAGGACGGGAAAGACTGATTTTTACTAAATCAACATGTGCCTCAGGTCGATTTTTTCGGGTGAATTATGAACTAAACTTTTTGAGTATCCTTGCGAGATAACTTTTCAAATATTCAAATATCATTATTTGGTATTTAATGCAAATGTGTACAAATTTTTACATGACACTTTTTTTTTTAAACATTTCGTAGTTTATAAAAATATTTGCAAATAATGCAACTTTCATATCATCTTCCATTATAATTTTAATTTAATATTTCCTTTATCCACGAAAAGTCGACAATTTAGTATTTCGAATAGTCAGGCACAGCATGTTTTGTTGATGTTACTGCCACCTATGAAATGTATTGTGAATTACTGAGCAATTTAGTTTAGTTTGATCAGCAGTATGTTCAGGCACAGCCGACGATGGTTTTCGACCTTTGATCTTCCATCACCTTTAAAATTACATAATAAATTTTTCATAAAAAGAGGATTCTGTTTCGACATTGGTTAGCTGCCACATTTAAAATTGCTAAATCTTCATTGCCGACCTTTTCTGGTAGATTGCATTATCAATGTAGGCTGTTAAAGTTGAATCTGCATTACCGACATTTTTTACTTGCCACTTTCGGTTAACTTTAACAGTATTATGAATACTACTGGATGCTATGTTAAAGCTGACGAATTATTGGTCTAAAACATCCTAATCATGCTGCCAATTTTGTCATGTAAATCAAGCGGCGGTGCTGTTTTTCGCTAAACCTCGCAGACATTGCAGCATGGCCAAATGACCATGTGCTCCTCTGAAAATTCAGAGCGTGACCTAAATAGTCGGTCGCTTAAGAACTACGATATTGTTAAATTATATGGATCCTGGCCAAGTCAATTACTCATTATACAGCAAAACTGTTCAAAAAATATTTTCACTGTACTATTCCTAATTTTAATTAATAAAATTTTCAAATTCAAAGAAAAAATTATCTAAATATTGGCAAAATTTAAGAGTAGTCCATTACTTAGGGAATAAATTGCACTAGAACCTTGAAGAATAAGAAGAAATTAATTACGGTTCAAGAATACAACAAAACACTTAAAATTCCAATTGTGAAAAATACAGTGGCTATAAAAATTTCATAAACATTATTAATTTTAATGCATAAATTATATTATTTATAGAATTTTTCTAATTATTGCATGTGTTTCATATTATAACTGTAAATTGTGTGTGAGCACAACAAATTTATTTGAAGTATACTTTTGGAGGACATGAGTAAAATTTTCATAAAATTATGTCACTTTTGCTTGCATTATAAAATTTTCCACTAGCTCTAAAATAAATTATTTAATGAACTACTTATGCCAAACTATTTTTTTCTATTTCCATTTATTACAGAAACACAATAAAAAGCGGCACGATAAAAACAACAACAGCAATGGCATAATTTCGGGAGATGATAGATCCTCATACGGCGGTGACAGCCAATTCGATGATGACGATGTCCGATCGGTTATAGAGGTTGAACAAGATCCACCGTACGAAATTCGACATTCAGACATAATGGGGCGATATTTAGTGCCGTCACGTGATTTAAAAGCGGGTTCAATTGTTATCGAAGCAGTACCAATTATGATTGGCCCATGTGCCGATAGTAATACAGTGTGCCTAGGATGCTATAAACAGCTACCTAAAACACCAAAAACATTTAAGTGTCGTGGTTGTGGTTGGCCACTATGCGGTGCCGATTGTAAGGGATTTAAAACCACACTAGGCCATAGTTCATGGGAGTGCTCCATTCTGCGGGAGAAACGGGTAGCCGATTTACTAGACAACACTGATAAAATGTTAAAACAACAAATGTACGAAACAATATTACCGTTACGCTTACTAATGTTAAAAACGTACGATAAAGATCGATGGGAAAATTTACAAGAGATGGAAGCACACAATGACATACGGCGAGCAATTCCAAAACTATGGGATCGCAATCAAGAGGTTATCGTGGAAATGATACAGAATGCATGGGGCATCAAAACGTACACAGCCGAAGAAATCCATACGGTGTGTGGCTTTATAGAAGTCAATTCGTTTGAAATTGGACAAAATGGTGCAAGGGCACGAGGCCTGTATCCAAAAGCATTTCTGCTTGCACACGACTGTATACCAAACACAACGCACACAGACCACCCGATTACACATAATCTAACGATTCGGGTTACAAAAAATATGGAGAAAGGCGAAATGCTATCGTTAAGTTATGCATACACATTACAGGGTACACTTAAAAGACGTGAACATTTGAAACAATGTAAATTCTTTTGGTGCATGTGTAAACGGTGTACAGATCCCACCGAACTAGGTACAAATACGAGTGCGATGCAGTGTCCTAAATGTCGCGGTGGAATCATCCTATCAACAAATTCACTAGATCAGGAAGCAGATTGGAAGTAAGTATAAAATTTAGAGAGTATATAAACCTCCACATTTAATAATATTTCAATTTTACCCCTATATAGATGCAATTCCTGCGGCTATCTACTACCTGCTAACTCAATGATGTTACTCGTTGATCGAATATTTGCCGAACTCGATTTAATCGATGGCAATGATATAAAAAAATTTGAAGAATTTCTAGAAAAATATCGAAATGTTCTACACAAAAATCACTATTTGTGTTTATCTGCAAAACATTCATTGTGCCAATTATATGGCCGAATTGAAGGCTACCTAATACACGAGCTCTCAGATGACGATCTCAAAAAGAAGGAAACGTATTGTCGCGATTTTTTAAATATTTCATCAATCCTAGAGCCTGGACTGTCACGGTTGCGTGGTATAACAATGTATGAATTGCATGCGCCCCTAATGGTGCAGGCCACACGCGAATTCGAAGGGAAAAAAATTACGTGCGATGAGCTTAAGAAACGATTAAAGGAGGTTATTAAATTATTAAAAGACAGTTATGAAATTTTATTGATAGAGCCGGAAGGATCGTCGGAACGTGAAATGGCGGACGCGGCAAAAGATGCTTTGCGGAGGCTTGGTTCTTTGTAAAATCATATTTTGTTGTTTTTTTTTTGTAATGTATTTGAAAAATACATTTTTTAAATTATTTTTAAATTTTGATTGTGATAAAAATCATTTCGTGTTTATATCAAACTGCAAATATAATACATTTTTGCGTATAATAATACTCAACATTTTGAAAGAAATATATTTTTAAAAGATTATTTATATTTATAAAGTTTACCGAAGTTTCATTAACCGCACGTAAAGAATATGAAAGAAAGAAGTGAATTATACGTTTTGGTATGTAGATATTTGTGGTCTTACTTTGGTACCGGTTAAATCCATGCTGGAATAGAATAAATATTGTGCTCAAAGTAACAACCAAAAATTGTATTTACTTATTTTTATTAGTTGGGAACAATTACATTTTGAAGTTAAACAAAACGTGAAAACACAACTAAATATATCTAATTAAATAGTAATATGACCGAATAATATTGAATATTATTAGAAATCGTAACTAATTTACAACCGGTAGAATAGAACTATTCTATACCAGCAAAAAAGTTGATTTAAAACAATTCCAATTTGGAATTACATATATGGGATTGTTGTTGTAAATTTCTCAAAGTAAGACCGCAATTGCCTAAACAAATTACGGATAGGAACTAGTGGAGACAGGTAACTGAAAGGGGTTTTGTTTTATTTCGGTTTCCTAGAGGAATTAGGAAAATTTTGCATAATTACATTAATTCCCAAGTATTTATTTCCTATACCCAAAAGTGTGGCAATTATTCCCCGGCGTGTTACCCAACTTTTCATTCCCCATTTCCAATTGAGAACAAATTTATAGGGAATATAATTTCATCGCTTATTAATGGGTTCGTTCACCACACAGATTTTAATCGAATTTCAATACGATAATTTTAAAAACAGGGTGTTCCATTTAAAACGAAACCTCCACAATAACTTCCAAAAAATTTAATTTCGTGTTTAAGACGGAGCGAAAATAATCAAACGATTACTGAGTTCAGCAAAGATGACTGTTGACTGAGTTGACTGAGTAAATAAAGTTTTAATTAAAACGAGAAAATAAAAATTGCTGTGTATCTCAGGTCGATTTTTTCGACTAAATTATGAACTAAACTAAATTGCTCAGCAATGCACAATAAACATTCATAGGTGGCAGTACCATCAACAAAACAAGCTGTGCCTGGCTAATCGAAATACTAAATTGTCGATTTTTCGCGGATAAAGGAAATATTTAATTAAATTAAAATAATGGAAGTTGCATTAAAGAAATGAAATAAAGAAAAGTTTAAAAAAAAATTAAGTATTCTTTAGACCACACTACTGAAGTAAAACTTCTAACATATATTTAATATTTATAATATAATATAGAATAATTATAATATTGAAAAAAAAAATTGGTCACCCTGTGCGTTCTCGAGTGTCACCTAGCCGTTTATGTCTGATGCCACAAGAGGTAACCTTGTAACTTGGTAACTTTTTCAAGGCCAACTAGTCGTAATAGATAATGTTTATGTATGTGTAACAAAATGGACAAAAAATCATTTTTAAAATCTCTTCGCATAGTAAAAATGACCTTGAAATATTTTTTATTTCAGTTACGTTTGTTTAGTGTGGTTTCATCGAAAATTTGTTTAAGTGTCATTAAAACCTGTATCATAGGCAAACGGGGAAATAAACGAAGAAAGAATCGGTTTCTGTGATACCTCGTGTGAAATGGAGCTATAATATAGAAAAAATACATATATAAAATATATCACACGGACGATTTTTTTTTTGGTCACCCTGTGCGTTCTGGAGTGAGTAAGTGATGAGTGACATAGATGTTATAATATAGAAAAAAAAAATTGGTCACCCTGTGCGTTGTCGGGTGAGTGACTTAGAAGTCTATATTATGACTTTCCAATTTTGCAGTTTTTCAATTTTTCAATTTTCCAATTTTCAAATTTTCCAATTTTCCAATTTACCAACTTTCCAAATTTCCTATTTTCATATTTTTTTATTTTCCTATTTTCCAATTTTTCAATTTTCCAATTTACCAGTTTTCCAATTTACCAATTTAAGAATTTACCAATTTACCAATTTTCCAATTTCCCAAATTTCATATTTTCATATTTTCCTATTTTCCAATTTTCCATTTACCAATTTTCCAATTTTAATATTTTCTTATTTTCCAATTTTTTTAACCAATTATTAAAATAAAATGGTGTCAACTAATGTTCCACCTAGGGATTTATGAATTGTCATGGCACATCCTGATACTAAAGAAAAATGATTTCGTTTTGCGTTTATTGTTTCGTTCGCGTCGTTCGATTACACTTTTCGTAACGCATTTGCCAACTTAGTCCCCAAGTCAAGCGTGCCTAAAGAAGTTTTACTTCAAAATGACATTTGACAAGTAAATTGAAAAGTTACCTCGCGAGGAGACTTTTCGTTTGTAACCTGACGGCGAATAGCGTAAGGTCACATGAAAAAAGTTTATAATTTAGTCGAAAAAATTGTTCTAACCCAAGTATTTTTACTTTCAATTTTCCTGGCGATATTCGTACTTAAGTACTAAACTTAGTCTAGTATTTTTCTAAGTTTGAGTTGCAATTTATTAAAATAAAACGTATGAAACGTGTCGCGATTATTCGAAACTGAACGAAACTCAATAAAGGAGAATTGTATACATGTATGTGTGAACAGAAAAGACAAAAAACAAAAATGGCGGGAGAGAGGTTGTGCATGAATGTAAAATGCTATATTTGAAAATGTTAGAAGAAAAAGATGGCGGCATCCAAATGTGAGAGCAAAATAAAAATTTAGGTTTAAAATGAATATTTTTATTTTATTAAATTTGCGGTATAAAAATATACATACATATATACATATTATATACGAATCTAAATTATATTTTAGTTAATTTTTTAATTATTTTTTATTATTACACAATTTGAAATTATTCTTTGATTGTAATATTAAAAGTTTAAATAATTTTCCAAATAGGTACTATGATTATTGCACATCAAGTTTATTATTTTCGCATTTGTTTTCTAGCTAAAAACTTAAAACTGAACTAGAAATTAATTAATTTTTGAAAACAATATTTGAATAGATATAAAATATATTTTGATGTAATTTTATTTAAATTAACGCACATCTTTAAATTTTTTTAACAAAATTTGATAAAATTACCAAACTCATGTCGTGAACATGAAAAATAAAAACAAACCATGTACATTACACGCTATACACATTCCTACGAAAGAAAAATTGCGGTAACACAGTATACAGTAGTAACAACACAGTATACATATACGCTACAAACACTATCATTATAATGTGAAGTTTAACTTTCGTTAATTTTGGATGAAAACGAAGGAAAATACTATGCTCAATTTTTACTTTCGTTTTGTTATACTTGGGAAGGCACACAGCATTAATTAGTATGTGAATCTGTGGTCGTAGGGCATGCGCCACGCAACATAATTAAATATTGCATGATGTGTGGTCGTGGGGCTTACATCGGGCAACACGACAACGACGACGTTCGCGTTAGTTTTGTAAATGGCAACAGTACGTTTTCCGGTTCCGTGTAAAGTTGTTGTTAATAAAAAGAAGAGAAAATATTGTGTGCGCGCAGAGAAAACTCAACACCATATAATTACGAGTAAAGCTTGATACTCAACGCCTATTCTTTACGAGTAAAATTCATTCCGGGTAACCCTAATGTGAGTGACGTGGGTCCGGGTACCTTTTGTCCTTTTAGAAGCCAATTTTTGTATGTTTTACTTCCAATAAAAAGTTTATTTAATTTTATGAGAACTTCTAGTTCAGTTGGTATAGATTACGATCATACTTAATAATGAGAAATGTTACAACATGGACGAACGTGCGAAAAATAAGTTAATCACCCAAATTAAAATATTTTTTCTTCACTCACATAAGGGTTAAGTTAAGGAATGTTAAATAAATAATATGAAGTGCTGTATTGCCCTAAAAATAAAGATATGTATTAGAGCATGGTCAGAATTTAATTACCAGTCCGGCGAAATAGCTAATATGTCTGTACCACATCACCATAAATCTACACAGCAACACATCGCGTGGAATTTCCTGACTTCTGTTAAATTTATAGGATCAGTAACACTGTGCCACTGTGTGGAAAAACTGTTTTAATTCCATGCTAAATTCCGTACTACAAAATATCAAAGACACAAAAATGTCGATTTTGGAGAAAAATAATTGTCTTTCTCTTTCTGTTTCCCGGTAATATTGTTTTTTTTTATAAGTTTCGTTTAAATCTTTTATTTTCAGATTCAGTTTCATGTGACAAGTCGAAGGGTGAATATGCACACGAATGTGCATGCGTGTGTTTTTGTTTATTTTAATTTCTCGTGTTGTTTTATTTTAATTATTACAGTAACATTAATTTTATTTAGTTTAATTATAAAATGGTTGCGATCGGATTGGGTTAAAGAGGTAATAAAAAACAGTCTTGCCATGGAGTCGCTATTTACATAGCTACGCAATCTTTTTACGTAGTGTTTTTGTTTTATTTTTTTTAAGATGATGTGTGAGAATGTAACAGGTGGATGGCGCGTGAACATGTTAATCAAACATGTTAATCAATACCCTACATAGGCGGATTTTTAAAATTTAAATAAAGAAATATGTATGTATTGAATATGTGAATAAAAATAAAAAATTACAACAAATATTTCTTTTTTATTTCAATAGAAAGTTATTATTAATCCCATGTAAAAGTGTTATGGAAAGCTGCTCTATTTGCCTACACTTATATAAAAATGCCTTGCTGCACTTATATAAAAATGTCGAAAACATTTGTGCAGAAGAGGATTACACATAATTCAATGTATAAAAATGTTGACGATTTGCCAGATAGAGGCAAAATCTGACCCCCTACAAAAAAGGAGGATGAGGGCATCATACAGCTATTTGATGAAAATTCTTCGCTTAAGCAGGATGCAGCTGAAGCAAAATTGGCGAAAAAGAATACTATTTTACCAAAAACAACCATACAAAAGAACATGGCTACGCATATGGAAATACTTTGGTCAAACCACTGGCAACAGAAAAATGCATAGAAAAGCGACTAAGCGACTACAGTGGGCGAATGAACATAAACACAAAGATTTTACGAATATTGTGTTTACCGATGAGTCATCCTTTTGGGATTTTAATGTTAAAAGGCGTCTTTGGCGAACTAAGCAAAAAAAAAAGGATTGTCCGAACTGTGGAGCACCCGCCCTAGCTCCATGTATGGGAATGCTTCACCAAGCAAGGTTTTGGTCAATTAATCGTTTCCACACGGAACCTAAACGCACTTTTCATGAATAAAATTTATTTACGAAGTTTGTTACCATCTATCTTGAAATGGTTTGGAGCGAGGAACTCTAATTGGATCTTGCAAGAAGACAACGCTCCATAACACCATAGCCTACTCTGTTCGAAATTTTAACTCAAAAAGGGCATCACAACATTGGATTCCCCATCTCAGACACCTAATTCAAATCCGATCAAAATTTATGGGCACTCATGAAGATTAAGCTGAAAGTGTACCACATAAAAAATTTGAGCGCTCTCGAAAGCGAGTGGTTCGAAAGAAATGGAAAAATGTATCACCACAGTATGCACAAAAATCGGTTGATAGTATGGACAAAAGGAGCCAGGAAATTATTAACAGTAAGAGTGACTTTACTATGTTTTAGTTGATAGCACCCTAGAAAATATAACAAACTTTTATAATGAAAACAAAAAAAAATCGTAGTTTTATTTTTATTTAGTTTTTTGCCGTACACGCTTATGTTGCACATACTGTAGATTAAGAAAGTTTTGGGATTTGCAGGCAGAAAGTTCGTCTTCTGGCATTGGGTAGTAAGATTCCCTCTTTAAGCTTGAAATAGTTCACTAAATGCATGATAGAAAAATTTCTCTCTACACATAGGCTCAATATAGCCATTTTTGATGTGTCGTCTCTCGTCCATTGTTGATGTGTCAACTGACTGTCCCAATATTTTCAAAATATACCCCGGTTGTTTGGAGTGGTGATATCATTATTTGAATTGTTGATTATCGTCGAATATACAACATTAATCTTGATTGAAAGTATGGTCGAGTTTTCCTTCTTTTTATATGAGGTTAGGAACTGGTTTTGATGTTGCTTGCAACCTTCTTTACATCATCCTCTATTTGTTCTCGCAGCCAAGGTCTTGGCAGTTTTTCCTCTCTCCGTAAGAGTTTTTCATGTGTATTGCATTTTCTGGAATTGTTACTAGCAACGGTTAACAAGGCTGTAGTTGTTTTGAAAGCCGACTCCGTACCCAATTGCCAATTTTGTATGGGTCTTTTTATGAGGTGACTTCAGGGGCTGCACACAGTTGTCACCCGAACGATTCCATCTTATACTGGATGAACCTCTGTAAAAACTAATAGTTCGACTTTTAAATCAGGTTTATATGTGATCGTTTTTGCTCTTTGTTGCAGTTCATGCATATAGTATTGTGACTGGTTCTAGGAGTTAAAAATGTAGATCCTCCACGGGCGTCTACTTGACAAATTAACGTTGTTAGTTACCGAAATGTAGTGCTCCTGATGAGGTGAAATGCCATTTTGTCCGTGGTCAGAAATACAGCTAATGTTTTCAGGTATACTGGGGCATCTGATAACACTCCAGTTGTTGTAGTAGTATTTTTACTAAGATGTTCTTTGGTGATAACCAACCGAGTAGATCAAATAAATGTGACACTTCGGATAACAGGTTCGCTTTCGTAACGATCTTTTTATAGTTTCGTCTAGCTTTTATATCCATTTTATTGATAGCCCCTGATTTTTGCGGAATTTGTTCTAATAGGTCCTCATAGTTACTTGTCCATTTCTGAAGTCTTGCTCTTCTTAGTAATTTTATTAACTGCGGTTATGGTAGTTGTGCTTTTTCAATAGAATCACAGTCAGTTACGAGGAATAGGTGATCTACATAGAAGTCTTCCAACTTAATATTTGCTGCTATCGGGAATTCGGCCGTTTAATCGTTCGTTAACTGTTACAAGGTGTGGATGACTAAATAAAGAGCACTATAGCTGTTCCAAACGATACTGTTGTTAACTGATATACTTGAAAAGGTTCGTTCTCGTTGTCGCTTCATAATATGTATTTTTGTATTTTTAATCCTCTTCGTGCACGTAGATTTTGCGGTGATATTTTTTTAATAGCTGCTTTCAAGCCTTTTTTATGCTTTCTACATCTAAGAAGGATTGATATTAGTTTTTCTTGTAAAGTTGCTCTAATCAATTGTTGGATGCATAAAAAACAATGTATAGTTTTGTGGTCGTACTACTCACCCCATGGGGCAGTTCTAGGTATTCTTATCTTGTCAACGTTTCTATTCCTTCTTCGTTATTGGTATTGCATAGTCTGATGGCCTAACTCTATTATAGTACTCTTTGATACATCTCTTGTAGTCGTTAGAAAATGTTGGTAATCCTGCAAATTTTTTCTTTAATTGTAGAAATCTGGTTAACGCCTAGTTTTTGATGACCCGATAACTGGTGGGTTTGTTTTGGAGAAAATTCACACTGTATATCTCTCATTGATTACTCGCTGATAGTTTTTATGACCCAAAACTGATTCATAACAATCAAAATAAATACAACACCGTGAGATATTTTTAATTAGGTATTAACAAGGAAAGATATCCTGAGGTTCGATTTATAACACCACAAAAACCCTACACACGATCCAGACACACGGATTTTTATATCTGAACGAGACCATACGATAAATATTATTTGCAATAAGGAAGTAACAACCACAACTACAGTCGAAACGGAAAGTCACAAAGCCAACACAATTACTGCCAGAATAACAACTGTTATGAACATGAAAATGTGTACATTAAAAATTATGATACTGCAGACCAATAGGTAGAAAAACAACTTATAACTTTTCAAATTGTCAATGCTCTAATAAAATGAAGATTATTAGCAACCCTCTGCGGTTGCACTAGTTTGATTCCGACGTTTCATATGATATTCATGAACCACCAATTATGATTTAGGGGATCCGTTCAGAACTGCATAATTTAAAATTGCATTTTTCAAAACGGCATATTTAAAAACTGCATATTTCAAAACGGCATTTTTCAGAATGACATTTTTCAAAACTGGATACTTCAAAACGGCATAAGGTACGAAACGGCATTTTTCAAAATGACATTTTCTAAAACGACATCATTTTTTTAAAACTGCACAAGGTAGAATGGAATCTTTTAATCGATTATCTATTTAGAATTAGAATTTTTTTAGACTTAAAGATTTGAAAAAATCAGTCTTCTCATCAGGTCGCGACGACTGATATTGTATTATTTTTCATATATGTATATAGAACAATACCAAGTAGTTGTACTACTAGCAAATTACTGCGTAGCGTACAAAATTCGATTCTTTCAAATTTTCCATCTATATTCTATTCTCACAACTAAACTTTTCGTATTTACGAATTTTTTATATTTTACTTTGGTCGACTTTCGATTGTAATGGTGTTATTGTTTTGGTGTCGATTAATAATGGTGTTCCGTATATTGGTCTATTTTCAGTACTCCCGAATATTGTCCATATATTATATAGATTGTCGTCATTCTTACACATTTGCCGTCTATAAGTCTAAAAAAAATCAAATTTATTCGCGATCCAGCGTTAACGGAAAGAAAAGTATGGGATGGTTGGGAAGTTGATTGTGTATAAGTAAGTGCCGATTATCATAGTTTTTGTCATACAGATTGCTAGTTGGCTGATCTAGGACGGGACCATAAGAAAAGGAAAAACCTGCAATCAAAAATGTAGTGAAGACGAAAGCTAATAACGCTATACATATATCGTGCAACTTATATCTCTGAAATAAATTTTTTCGATCGATGGTTATCGGAACGATTTAATATATTCCACCGTCAAAATAAATTAATTTGAAGATGAAATGATATACGTATATATAAAAAATATTCCTTCATCAAAAAGTTATAAAACAACACATGTGTAGTCCTATTCAATCTTTAAAAAAAAAATTTTTAATTGTTCTGCGCAGCTTTCAGTGATGTGGGTCGTATTTATCTTAGATAGTAATGCCCAGTTTACATGAGAAAATTGTTTTCTTCTGCAAATTTTTGCAGGTAAATAAGAAAGAATCCGCTATATAAAAATATTCAATATGCCATATAACATATATAGTAATGGCGTAATTTTTTTTATAGGATCATTATTAATTTATTTTTAATGAATTAAAAAACGAAATTTACATTTTTATCTATGGCGTCTGTTCTTATAATGAATCCTCAACATTTATAAATACGAAATAATTTTTTTTCTTGTTAATTTTAAAAATGTTGCCATAAAAATGCTCGGATCGAATATATTTTATGGCAACATTTTCATTTTTATGGTCATTTTTGCTCAAAAATTCTTCTGCAAAATTTTGTTGGGATATATTGCTTTTCTTGTCTCTCATGTGCAAAAAGTCAATGTTATATATCTTATTCATTTTGCAGAAGAAAAATGTTGGTCTTATGTAAACCGGGCATAAAGGTATAGTACCCTAGCTTTGTGTAACAAAGGCGGCGCGCAAATTTATTACATTTTAGTTTCATTTTGGCTAGCCTTTAGTATCGCAGTCAAAATTGACTGTCGCGACATTTTTTCAAAATGGTCATAATTTTAACTAAAAATGTAAACATTATCAGACGTTATCTCACATATTTCAATTTTTTATATATTATTTATAATTTTTTCCGCTTTTGGATTAAATTTTTCTACAATTTTTTTTACGTGGCTATAATTTTAGCTAAAAAAATGAGTGAGTCCATTAGTACTCTCAAGGAGATGTGTAAACATGGCGTGTGTATAGTACGTGGGTACAGTATACTTTGAAGGAAGAAGGAATGCAATTTTACTAACCAGAGTTTTTCATTTGTTTATTATCGTTAAATTGGTCTATTACTCTTTCGGTATAATCGACGCAATTGGATTTTGGTAGCTAAAATAAGATATATTATATACTGTCGACTCTAACTTTAAAAATTTTCATTGAAAAACTGCACAATATGGTCGTCCCATATCTAGTAGTAAATATATTTCGATCTGAGTTCATGTGCAAATCGAATTCGTCTCGCAGGAAGTTTATAAGTGGTTCAGCTTGAGGAATAATCACCGGCAAAAGATGATAGTCTCCTTGGAGAATTTTTGAAATTCTTTAGGATATGGGACAAGGACGAAATGTATGAACTTCATTATGTCTTCGAAAGATTTATTCGGCGAGGTTAATACAACTACAGAAAGCATCTTATTCCCATTGAGAAGCTGAAGTTCAGCCGTATATATATATCATCAATGAGTTGTGTTGTTACGCTCATACCAGCTGTTTGTCCAACGATGATTTCTTTATGCGAGGTGACTGTATGGTATGAATATTCTATTTGAATTTTTATATATTGTTACTCCGGCAGCTCACTCACCGTCTCTCTTGAACTGAACGCAGATCTGGAAAAGCAAGAAAATTGAGCATCCTTGCGTGACTGTGTCAGTTAGGTCGAGGTGATGTGTATGACCTAAGACTCTGACAGTTCAATGTTAAAAACCAGACGTCATTATTATCTCGTACAAAATTCGCCATTACAACGGATAAAGCGGATTTGTGGTGAGGCGCGATAGCTAATTTTGAAGAAGACCCATTGAGGTCCCATTTTTACGTCCATGGTAGACGACATGATCATCGATAGCCGACGTGATGAACAGTCCTTCGAGACTCGTTACTCGTGCCAAAGCAATATACACAATTTGTTAACTGTGTCTTTTATCATAAGAGTATATACTGACTATCTCGTTGTAGGTACCACCGTGTGATGCATGAATTGTGGTGGTACATGAAGGTACGACGCTTTACATTAATTGTTGTTTATGCTTAACATTAATTGTTGTTTCGATTAATAGTTGAGCTTTTTCTAGAAATGGGCACCAAACATCGGTCGATATTCTGCGCCCATCCAGCTTCAAGCCACCTGACCTTCTTGCCAACTTGTGAATTTGAACCGAAATCCATCCAGAGTCGTTTGACATTTTTTACTGTCGATGTTTTCATCGTTCTGTAAATTTCGTTTGAAATAAAATAAATTTTAATAAGTTACATGCGTTTGCATGTTTGTAAATTTCGTTTGAAATAAAATAAATTTTAATAAGTTACATGCGTTTGGTATTTGTGGTACAACTAACAGAAGAAGCGATACGAGCGATACTATCCATTTGATCTGTGTGTGCAAGGTTGACGAAGCAACACAAAATCTCGCATAACAAAATGGTGCAATTATTTTTCTTTTTAGGTGTCATTAATAGATTCTATATAATCCGCTCCTACGTGCGGCACGCAGTGCGACATGTTTGCTTATCCCGGCTCCTACGCCCCCCGAAATTGAAATCTAAAGCCCCTCGGAGGGCTAAGCGGGGGGAGCTTCAAAGTAGAGCCACCGTCGCTCAGACTCAAAAAAATTTGACTGCGATACTAAAGCTGTTCCGAATCGCAATTCTTTGCCTCTTTGCGTTTACCTTTTGTCATCTGTCACGAACAAAACAAAACGTAAATTTTTTATAAACTGCAATGCCGACGATATTATTGAGACAGTGCCTGTGTATGATACGGCCATATCACAATATATTGGCGATTTTCATCGAATGTAGATAGAGTTGGTTTCTACGTCCACAAGTGGGACGAGAATTGCCAAATCGATTGTTATGACAGTTTTGATCCCCCTCGATTCATAGCAAACTGCGATTCATGTTTTGTTTACCAGATGTCAGCTACTTTGTTGGAATTCGCGAATGGAGTTTATGAATGCAGTATGTAAATAACACGAGAAAAATCTTACAAATGCTATCGAATATTTTTTATTTACATTTGATTGACGTTATTTATACCTCGTAAAGCAAATGTGGCAGAAAAATAAATGTTCATTCTCCTGAACGTGAACTTTTAATTTATCTTTAATTTTGATAAATTGTTTTCTAATTTTAAGGCATTTTTCCATTTATTCGGTGTGTTCTCTTTAATTTGATGATCGAAGTAACAGCAAATTTTGTCCACCGCATTTTTTTTTTTATTTAATTTCGACTTAGTCGCGTACTTAGATAGAATACGTACCATTATACTGTTTATAATAAGAGTTAAGCCAGTCAATTAGGTTAAGTTGAATCCAGGGGTGGGGTGTTGTAAGTAACATCACTTTTTTCGATAATTCGTCGTTTCACTTTTCAATTTTGCTTTCTATATTGCGATCTCACACTACTAGAAAAAATTGTTTATTTATCTCGTTTTTGTTTTTCGATAAAGTATCTCTTAAAATAAGTAGGTGATACAAAAAGAGCAGAACGGCATGTTGTATTCGAATAGGTAGAGATCGCAATATAGAAACAATGTAATTGAAAAAATGGAAAAACGACAAATTTAGTTTGTGATGAGAGAGACGTAAATTTCGATAGTATCGAAAAAAGTGATGTTATAACATCCCACCCCAGGTTAACTTTTATTATAAACGGAATCAAGTTGACTTGTAGTTAACTCGACTCGATCTAAAAACTTAGGCCGAGATAACTCTGTTTTAAAACGTCTATTACTACGTATACATTAGGAATTCAATCCGGATCGAATCAACTTCGAGTTAACTTATACATATTTCTACATTTATTTAAATTCAAACAAACATTAAAATATTTAAAAAAATATATATATACGCAAATAATCGTAAACGAAATAAAAATGGCGTTGTTTTATTATTAATATTTTTATTGGTGTTTTAAGGATTGAGTTAACTCGATTCTACAAATTTGGTGGATCGAATAGAGTTAACGCGAAGTTGACTCGATCTCGTATTTATTGAAATTTCGATCCGGGTTCAATCCGGATTGAATTCTTAATATATACGAAGTATATTATATATGGGGTTGAATCGAAAAACAACAACAAAAACCAAACCAAAATAAAAAAAACAAAAGGAAATTGTTAATTTTAAATTTTTTTGTGCGGCTATATACGACAGCAAATTTTTTTAGTTTTCCGATTTTATTTTATTAAATTTTCACTTAAATTGCATCAATTTTATCATCTATGTAGACATTTTTAACCTCGTTTGGACTTATAATGAAATAAATTTTCCTTATAAACGCCAAAAAAGATAACTACAAGCTAATGAATTCCGGTTCATAACTATGGATAAAAAAAATCACGGATTTTTCATCCTATCGTTTTTTACCAATAAAACCAAGTACATTATACAAAATACTTCTTTTCATACAAAAGAATTGAAAAAAATCTCGGGATATCTGAATTCGGGATTTTTATTCAGAGTTATGAACCAGACTTCAATATCTATAATTTGAGGGCGTCTTTATGGTTGGTGTTCGTTCGGTCATTTTTTCGACCAATCATCTTGTGGAAAAATCCAGAAGCAAAAATCGTCATTTTTGAGCAATATCCCTTTTTCAACCAAAAAAAAAATGTTGGCTGTATTTAAGTCCAAACCACACAAATGTGTAAATAAAAAAACATAGTACATATGTATGTAATGACGTTTTTGATAAAAAATTTCGCTTAATTTGAAGTACAACAAACACAATTAATTGTGTGTATAGTTATAGTGTTTTTTTAGGACGAAAATACGTTTAAAAGGAATACACAAATGTGTAAGTTGGTTCAAAGCACATACAAAAATATAAATTTTTGACATGATTATTTTGCCTTACCGGCACAATTGTGTGGGCAGGTAGGAAAAAGGATATGATTGGTCGAAAAAATTGACAGAACGAACGAGCACCAATCATAAAGGCGCCTTGACACGAGACGCATTGTAAAGAGTTTGATTCTTTCGTCTTGATTCTTTCCTTGTTTGCCTCCCCTTCACCAACAAACAAACAACAGTTTTTCCGTGAAGGAGAAGGAAGCGAAGAAAGAATCACGACGGAAGAATCTAAGTACAGAACGGCGGAATTACGAAGTCATCGCAGACGTTTCATTGCCGCAACGCTGACGTGCACTCACATAAGTGTGAATAAGCTTAAACTATCTTATCGACTATATAAGCAGCGCTGCCAACCCCTAGTTTTTAATAGTGACAGGAGGAGTACACATGTACTCGATGTTAAATTATAAATAAACAAGTAAAATACTAAAAGCGCAACAAGTATTATTATTTTCGGAATCATATTATGAAATTTAATTCAAAATGTACACAGATTCGTGTCGTGTTTGCTTAATAAATCTTGGTTCGATACCGTTGTTTAGTTATTACAAAGATGGGATTGCTGCGGATGTTATAACCTCAGTCTTTAATATCAACGTAAATTTTTAATAAACAAAAAAATCTTTAATGTTGGTTGTTAATTAAAAATAAATGGGGTTTCATTCTGTTTTAGATGATCTTTGATGAACATTTCCCAAATATGGTCTGCCCACCATGTATGGAAAATATAAAAAGAGCCAACAACACGAAAGAAATCATTGTTAGTTCACAGATAACGTTAAATAGGCACTTGTCAGACAGAGAGGAGCTTGGGAAAACTGATAATGATAACTTACAACAAATGAGCAAAGAGTGTTTAAAATCAATTACGTTAGATGAGGTAGACAACTGCCTAAATTCCAATTACTCTAATTTAGAAAATGAACCATCTCCCTTGAGTATACCATCACAAAACAACCAGCAACAAACGGAACATAATTCAAGCTCAGAGCGACTAAGCGATGTGATGGAAGATAACAATTCTGAGTCTAATGTGTATAATTACAGTTCACGAAGTTCTTCACCTTTAACTTCCGCACTTACAAAATTGACTAATACGACGAAAAATGTAATAAGCGTTAGTTTTCCTGAAACGTACGACTGCGAGGAATGCGAATATAAAACTGATACGTATAAAAAATTGATTGTTCATATGAGATCTCATCCAGGTAATTAAATTCTGTCTGAAATTGGTGTAAATCAAGATAATTACGCAACTAACATCTTCTAGGGGTAACATTATTCGAATGCGAACTATGCGGCAAAACATTTAAAATTAAATCTTTACATAACAAACACAAAATGAAGAAAAAACATCCGTGTCATAATTGTGATAAAATATATTGCGATAAAAGTACACTAATATCGCATAAAATAAAACACGTTAAAACAACTGAGGTACGTAAATTTAGTTTTGATAATGTAAGATTTCACATTATCAAAGCAAACTAAAATTCGTTGAGAAAGATTACCTTCAACCGAAATATTTCGAGGTACTCGCGGTAAAAGAATAATATTATTTCATCTAGGTAGGTGTGGTTTTAGCTTACCTTTCTTATTAGGACCGTAGTTTTTTATGGTTTCGAAATTGTTAAGTTTTTGTGTTAGCAAATTAATTGCTATTTTGCCATTATTCGTTGTTACTTACTGTCTTTGAGTTACAACAAAATAAACCAACTTTTAGGGCGCCTATGGTTGCGTTCGTTCGCTCATACAGACAATGTTTTTCGACCAATCATATTGCTCCAAAATGAAGATTTTTTCTTCTGCATTTTTCACAAGTGATGATAAACCTAGGGCGGTATGTTGTACCATCACTTCGTATCGAAAAAAGTCGAATCGAAAAAGTGAAAGTTGTATCATTTTTGCTTTTCGAAAATGATACAACATACCACCATTCGACTTTCGATTCGAAGTGATGGTACGACATACCGCCCTTACCCTTAGGGCAAATTCTATCAGATTAATTATTGTCGTTTAAACGGCACTAAAGAGTCCGAATAAAAACTAATTTTTGAACAATATGCTGAAACAAGCACTGTAGTGTCGACTGTCTCTTGTACGCTAATGGCCTCTCACCTCTCACTACACATTAATTTTTTGCTAATGACCTAGATGGCAGCAGAATTGAAAGTTATAACTATTTACAGGGTGCACTCACTTTGCGTCGAAGACAAATTTTAAAATCATGTACATACTAGAATAACTCAAATCGAAAATTAATTTAATCAAATATGTATTTAAAAAAAATTAGAAATTAAAGTCAAATTTGTCTTATTTAACATTATCTATGTTAGTTTTAAAATTTATTTTCTAGACAATTTATACCGGGTGTTTATTTTAATTTGATAAATTTAACTATCTTGGAAAATACCTGTCCTACTAAAAAATGATTAGGGACAAAGTTGACGTATAACGTGGGTTTTGATCGACTTGTACATAAAATACTGAAAATAATAGTTAATGTTGGATTTTGATTTATCTATCATTTATCGAGATCGATTTTATAGTTAATAAAATACAGCACTTTGGGACCAAGCCCGGAGTAGGTTGGATATTCCTTTGTGTTAGGACCACACTTTAGTATATCTATCCGTATTTCTTATCTCAGTTGCTTAGCCAATTTGTGATATTTGCCGTGTTTCTTGACGCACATTGATCCGGATCAATTTAAATGTTATATGGAAAACATGATCCAAATTTTGTTTTAGATCACAAATTTTGATTTCAAATCTAGCAAGCGCCTTTGTGTTGTTTCATGAAACATGAACTGAAGTGGATCAGATCAAGCGTCAAGAAACACAGCTATTAATGCACGTTCCGGGTATTTTCACTCTAGTTGTATGCACTACACACAGTTTGCCACGTCTTTATTATTACAACGATGGACTACAGACCACATTTAAGTACTACATACAGTGTTACAATAGCCCGACTCAACACCCACATTAGTTGTCAATAGTGGCTCACGCAAATAGTTTGCAAAATTGCCACTTACACTCAAATTCGAACTGCTCTAATTCTCATAGTTTATTTATTAGAAAGTTAACAAATCAAATGCAGAAGAAGAAACGGACATTTTACGGAGCACCAATGGAAACAATGCCATCAACGGAGCCTCGAAACTTGACAGCATAGATGTGGGTCAGTTAAATATTGAACCAACACCACAACCAACTTTTATTTTTCCTGATATGTATGCATGCGATAAATGTGATGTCAAAACAGATACATATAAACGATTACTTTATCACATGAGATTTCATGCAGGTATGTTAACTTGGACCATAAACACATTAAACTAGTTTTACAATTTCCGATCTATCTATTTTTGTTTCAGATGTAACATTTTATGAATGTGAACCATGTGGCAAAGAATTTAAAGCTCGATCAAAATATTATAACCATAGAGTTATTCATCGTGCTGCTAGACCTTTTAAATGCAAACTATGTGGTAAGAGGTTTAAGGGTCGATCAAATCTAAATCAGCATCTATTAACACACAAAACAGCATTTGTAATTCCGTGCCCAAAATGTGAAAGAATGTTTAGCCACATGAAGGGACTAAACTCACACTTACTGTGTCACAATGAAAAAACCGAAGAATGCGAGATTTGCAATAAAACATTTAAGCATACGACATACTTGAAAATCCATTTGGCAGGAGTACATGGTGTAGTAATAGGACGAAATCGACAAAAAAGTAGCCAAGATGCTATACGACGAAAATATCAGAAGAAGAAAATTGGTGAACGCTTCCCTTGCGAATTTTGTGGAAAATTAGTATCTACCATTAATTTGAAAAAGCATATCACTTGGAAACATTCATCAGAAGGGGCCAATACTTGTTCATATTGCGGTAAAAAATGTCCCAATAAACTAGCTGTAACGGCACACATGCAATGCCATTTTAATACAAGAAAAATTCCAATCGATATTGAGACGACGAAAAGTCTTCTTAAATATAAATGTGATCAGTGTGATAAATCTTTTGTGAATGTTACATTTTTGAAGAATCATAAAATTCTTCATTCAGGTCTAAAAGAACATGTATGCCCGCATTGTGGGAAAGAATTTGCATTTAAAATGTATTTAGAGCGACATGTACGTTTATTACACGACACAAATAATCCAAGAAATTTCAACTGCGATATTTGTGGCAAAGTTTCGGCATGCGCAGCGGCGAAGAAAGCACACATGTTATCCCACACAGGTGAAACGCCGTTCCATTGTCAATTTTGTGAAGCGAAATTCGTGTACGCAAAATCACTTCGAATACATATGAACAACAAACATAAATCAAATGTTAATAAAAAATAATGCAAATTAAAATAAATTTTGTTAGTTTCTTAAATAAAGGTGACCGTTTGATAATGAACTACAAAACTTTGTTTTAATTAGATTACTGTTATTAGTACAGGAATCTACGCGCAAGACCCATCGTTGTTTTTCTGGCAGGAAAATATCGCAAACCTATGAGGCTCAAAATATGAAATGTTTGATTTGGACTTATTATTTGAGAAAGGCGAACGATAATTTCATCTTCTGGAAAGACAATTTCAAGTTTAGAAAAACTAGCTGTGGAGTAGTTTCAGAATAGATGTTTAATTCAAGCTAAAAGCATATCGCAAAAAGGAAGAATATATAAAAATATTAGAGCCGGTTTCATGATCTACAAATAAAATGTTATGTTATTTTTACGTTAATACAAATTTCAATAGAGGGCAATAAAAAAGCAAAACAGGCATTTTTTGCCGCGAGACGAACAATTAAAAATATAACTTATTTTTTTCTTTAATTAATTAGTAATTAAGTGCCGATAGCATTCCACAGGAGCATATCAAATTTCTATTCCGGAGTATAATGTAGTAAGAGTAAGCGAAATTCGAACTTCAAACAATTCAGGAAAAATTTTGCTATTCTTAATTGGCAATACTTATAACACGGCGAATTATTGCCACTGTAACACCAATACCACATCGGTCTGCTATATTTTATTTTTGTTATAGGCTATGCCTTAAAATACTTCACCAGTGCATCGCAAGTAATAAGCGGGTTAAACGATAGGCTAACAAACTTCTTTCACAAAAATAACAAAGTTCTCGAAGTTATGGATTTTGTACGTTCTTTTTTATTCCACTGGAAATTTACCGGAACGTCGTGGTAGTGGTGTACATATTATGCCCGGTTTACATAAGACCAACATTTTTCTTCTGCAAAATGAATAAGATATAACATTGACTTTTTGCACATGAGAGACAAGAAAAGCAATATATCCCAACAAAATTTTGCAGAAGAATTTTTGAGCAAAAATGACCATAAAAATGAAAATGTTGCCATAAAATATATTCGATCCGAGTATGTTTATGGCAACATTTTTAAAATTAACAAGAAAAAAAATTATTTCGTATTTATAAATGTTGAGGATTCATTATAAAAACAGACGCCATAGATAAAAATGTAAATTTACTTTTTTAATTCATTAAAAATAAATTAATAATGTTCCTATAAAAAAATTACGCCATTACTATATATGTTTATTTCTTTCTGGCATATTGAATATTTTTATATAGCGGATTCTTTCTTATTTACCTGCAAAAATTTGCAGAAGAAAACAATTTTCTTATGTAAACCGGGCATTAGTGTACGTAGTTTGTTTTGTTTTATGTATAAAGCCCGGTTTACATACGACCAACATTTTTCTTCTGCAAAATGAATAAGATATAACATTGACTTTTTGCACATGAGAGACAAGAAAAGCAATATATCCCAACAAAATTTTGCAGAAGAAATTTTGAGCAAAAATCATCATAAAAATGAAAATGTTGCCATAAAATATATTCGATCCGAGTATTTTTATGGCAACATTTTTAAAATTAACAAGAAAAAAAAATATTTCGTATTTATAAATGTTGAGGGTTCATTATAAAAACAGACGCCATAGATAAAAATGTAAATTTCGTTTTTTAATTCAGAAAAATAAATTAATAATGATCCTATAAAAAAAATTACGCCATTACTATATATGTTTATTTCTTTCTGGCATATTGAATATTTTTATATCGCGGATTCTTTCTTATTTACCTGCAAAAATTTGTAGAAGAAAACAATTTTCTACATGTAAACCGGGCATAATTCGTCGTGATTCAATGATTTCAAAAACTTAATCGCCGTCCACATTTGATTTCTTTGCGCTTCTTTTTTTATATATGTGCGCAAAATTATGTTTTTGTAATTAGTATATGTGAATGAGATAACTAGAAATTTTTCGCTACAGCTGCGTACCGCATCTGCGAAATCGCGAGCTAAATATTTTTTTATTATTTCGCTAGCTAAATTTTAAGTCAAATTTGCATGTAAAATTTATCTTAGCGCGAGCTGGATACCGACCTTATGTGCGTAAAATTATGTTTTTTGATTTATTCGTATTGTAAAAAATGTTTATTATTTGATGCGAAAACTGCATCCTTGGTTGAAAAAATGTAATTTTTGCACTCGAAGTGCAAATTAAACTAACATTAACCCAAAAACGACAAATAAACAAAATGTCCTTGAAAAATTTATTTTTGTTGTTGTGCGAGAATCGGTTGAATCAAAAAAAATTTTTGCTGAAAAAAGAATCAAGAATTTCCCTGCCAAAAAATTAGTTTGTGGGTGAAGGGGAAAAGAACGAGGAAAGAATCACGACCAAAGAATCAAAGTGAGGAACCACGGAATGAGCCTCGCCACACTTTAACTCTTTCGTCGTGATTCAATCCTAGTGTTCATTCGTGTACGAGGATAAAAAATATCCGGTTTTTTTTCAGCTACAAACCGAGCGCACCCTATAAATCAGTATATTTTTTGCCCGGTTTACATGAGAAAATTGTTTTCTTCTGCAAATTTTTGCAGGTAAATAAGAAAGAATCCGCTATATAAAAATATTCAATATGCCAGAAAGAAATAAACATATATAGTAATGGCGTAATTTTTTTTATAGGATCATTATTAATTTATTTTTAATGAATTAAAAAACGAAATTTACATTTTTATCTATGGCGTCTGTTTTTATAATGAAACCTCAACATTTATAAATACGAAATAATTTTTTTTCTTGTTAATTTTAAAAATGTTGCCATAAAAATACTCGGATCGAATATATTTTATGGCAAAATTTTCATTTTTATGGTCCTTTTTGCTCAAAAATTCTTCTGCAAAATTTTGTTGGGATATATTGCTTTTCTTGTCTCTCATGTGCAAAAAGTCAATGTTATATCTTATTTATTTTGCAGAAGAAAAATGTTGGTCTTATGTAAACCGGGCATTTAACTCCACTTTGTTTTGGATTTTTTCGGGGTTTTTTGACATCTGAGTTTTGTTTTGAAAAAACTCGATTTTTAATAGCCGGCTAAACTGGATTCAATCATAAACATTTTCGTTAATATTTTATTAAAATTTAAACAACACTTTAGGAAATATATCACTATATTAAATTCACTAGTAAAGGAAATTAACGTTTAAAATAATGAACTGTCAAATTTATATGCCAAGCTAAAAATAAACGCGTTCACTCGTGTAATAAAAAAAGAATTGGTATATTTTACTGAAGCGAAGTTAGCTGGGGTAAAATATGTCAAAAATATACCGATTTTTTATGTCAGAAAACCATCAGTGAACACGCTGAATGATTTCAAAAAATCAATCGCCGTTCACATTTGATTTCTTTCCGCGTTTCTTTTTTTATGTATAGGTATCCAGCTCGCGCTAAGATAAATTTTAACGCGGTCTCCACAAGCCTCCACTAAATTACAGATAAAGCTTAGTACTAGTTCAAAGTGAAATGAAATTTTAACGCGGTCTCCAAAAATCTATTTATTTTCGCGTGAAATAGAAATGAAATTTTATTTGGAGAATTTTTAATTTTAACGTATAAATTTGTAGACATGCATAAATTAATTTCTTTATTTTACGTAAATAATTTAAATTAAATTGACTTTAATTAAAATTTATGAATTTGTGGTATTAAAAAAATTTGTTTTTTGCCAAAAACAAACAAATGTCAAAATTTCGCGTGAAAATAATGTGCCGAGACATTATTCACACATGAAAATAATTTGGAGAGTTTATGCGCGCCATCTTTGACGTATTGAACACACTTGGTTTTTTCGTTGGAGAACTGAGTACTACAAAACGAAAACAGAAATGAAATTTTTCATTTCTAATTTCACTTTGGTAAAATCGTATGGAAATTTCACGTGAAATCGAACTGAGTACTAGGCTTAAATTAGTAAGCTAAAAAGTTTAAGCTTTAATTCCATGGATAAAATTTGCTGACAGCAATTTTTTTGCTGATAATACGCAAAAAAAATTTTTCATAAGAGTGACAAAGAAAAGAAATATTTTTTATTTCATTTTATAGAAAAATTTTATGGTTTTACGGGTTTTACATTTTGGCATAAAGCTAGGTATCCAGCTCGCGCTAAGATAAATTTTAACGCGGTCTCCACAAGTCTCCACTAAATTACAGATAAATTGTTAGCTAAAAAGTTTATGTAGAGATAAATTTTGACGTTTGTTTTATTTTTCCTACACAAACGAAAATATAGTTCAATCGACTATTTAATAAGTATTTTTATAAACATTTAAAATTAAAAGTGAAAATTTTAGTTTTGGCTTCCTTTTTACACTTTCTAAATTTTATGTATCCACTTTTTCGTAGTCGATCAAGTATTCTTCTTGATATTCGAAACATTCGTAATCTATAGAAAACTTTCATAATCTATAGAATTATTTAGATCATCCATTAAAAAATATAGTTTTCACGTTGTGCTGTCAAAATTTATCTCAATTTTATCGTTCCAGGCAGATAAATTGCTGCGAAAACGTTTGTAGAGTTTTCACTAGCGCAGTCTATATGTGAATGAAATAACTACAAACTTTTAGCGTGAGCTGCGTACCACATCTGCGAAATCGCGAGCTAAATATTTTTTTGTTATTTCGCTAGCTAAATTTTACGTCAAATTTGTATGTAAAATTTATCTTAGCTCGAGCTGGATACCGACCTTTAAGCTAGGTATCCAGCTCGCGCTAAGATAAATTTTAACGCGGTCTCCACTAGTCTCCACTAAATTGCAGATAAATTGTAAGCTAAAAAGTTTGTGTAGAGATAAATTTTGATGTTTATTTTATTTCTCCTACAACAAACAAAAATATAGTTCAATCGACTATTTAATAAGTATTTTTATAAACATTTAAAATTGAAAGTTAAAATTTTAGTTTTGGCTTCCTTTTTACACTTTCTAAATTTTCTGTATCCACTTTTTCGTAGTCAATCAAGTATTCTTCTTGATATTCGAAACATTCGTAATCTATAGAAAACTTTCATAATCTATAGAATTATTTAGTTCATCCATTAAAAAAAATAGTTTTCACGTTGTGCTGTCAAAATTTATCTCAATTTTATCGTTCCAGGCAGATAAATTGCTGCGAAAACGTTTGTAGAGTTTTCACTAGCGCAGTCTATATGTGAATGAAATAACTACAAACTTTTAGCGTGAGCTGCGTACCGCATCTGCGAAATCGCGAGCTAAATATTTTTTTGTTATTTCGCTAGCTAAATTTTACGTCAAATTTGTATGTAAAATTTATCTTAGCTCGAGCTGGATACCGACCTTTAAGCTAGGTATCCAGCTCGCGCTAAGATAAATTTTAACGCGGTCTCCACTAGTCTCCACTAAATTGCAGATAAATTGTAAGCTAAAAAGTTTGTGTAGAGATAAATTTTGATGTTTATTTTATTTCTCCTACAACAAACAAAAATATAGTTCAATCGACTATTTAATAAGTATTTTTATAAACATTTAAAATTGAAAGTTAAAATTTTAGTTTTGGCTTCCTTTTTACACTTTCTAAATTTTCTGTATCCACTTTTTCGTAGTCAATCAAGTATTCTTCTTGATATTCGAAACATTCGTAATCTATAGAAAACTTTCATAATCTATAGAATTATTTAGTTCATCCATTAAAAAAAATAGTTTTCACGTTGTGCTGTCAAAATTTATCTCAATTTTATCGTTCCAGGCAGATAAATTGCTGCGAAAACGTTTGTAGAGTTTTCACTAGCGCAGTCTATATGTGAGTGAGATAACTACAAACTTTTAGCGTGAGCTGCGTACCGCATCTGCGAAATCGCGAGCTAAATATTTTTTTGTTATTTCGCTAGCTAAATTTTACGTCAAATTTATATGTAAAATTTATCTTAGCGCGAGCTGGATACCGACCTTAACCAAGTAAAATCTATATTTTTTCTCGCTTTTATTTTTGCTGACAGCAGATTATTTCCATAGAATAGGCCCATTATGTAGAGATAAATTTTGACGTTTGTTTTATTTTTCCTAGAACAAACAAAAATATAGTTCAATAGACTATTTATACATGGATTTTTCTCTACCAACAAACATAATGTTTGTTTCTCTTCATTTTGCAATTCTTTCGTTTTAGCTTTTTTATTTTTAATGTTATAGCAAGTTCATTCGAAATGTCAGGCAAAAAAAAACTTACCCGGGTTTACCTGTCAGGGTAAAAAAACTTACACGGGTTGAGCTGTCAGGGTAACATTTTGACATTACACGTTCATTTACAAAAAAAATCTTACCCGGAAAAGTTACCCGGTGTAACTTTAAAAAATCGCGATTTTTTGTCAGATTTTTACGCATACATATATACAAAAGTAAACGTCACAACATAATTATCAAAACAAAGACACCGCGCCATTTGTACTTCAATTTCGAATAAATTTTAATTTTTCATAGATATATTAAAATTGTAAGAACAATTTGTAATTTTGTGCGACGTATTTTCAAAATATCTTGTGTGCTAAAATGTTGTACAATTGCGGATTTATTACATTGAATAAAATTCGGAAATGGGACAGCTTATGCGATCACTTACCACTTCAAGCGATTCTGTGCCACATCGCTAATATTACAGTAAAACAGGATACTCATAAACGTAAATTAGATGTGCTTGAAAACTTAATTTTAAATATGCGTTTGACGGCTGTAATCATATGAGTAGATCGTTTGTTTAAATCACTCAATTATCTCCATTTAACTTTTGAATGAATATTACAGCAATAATTTAAGCGATTTGGACGTACTACTAATGGATTCGAAAGGTGCAGAGATAAGCGACCAGCTGGTACAAATGAATTTAGCTAGCCACCGTTAAATGATCACACCGATGCACGGCGCCAATTGTAATCCCCTACCACAATAAGCTGAAGAGTGAAAGGTAGAGTAATAAATAATTGGATTGGCTAGATCGGACAAGACAGAATTAAATCAAATTTTTTTCCACTTTTGTCTTTTTTTATGAAAAATGAAATACATATTTTATAATAATTTTATAATTTTACGCCCATTCCCACAGTTTTCTATTAAATCGAGAGCCAAAGTCCCAGGCGGGGGGTATGATTCGTTAGAATAATTCTGTTGTTAGAATTTGAAGCCCATTGTACAAACAAATCACGTGCGTATCCACTTTCAATATCGGGAGTAGAAGCTAAAGTGGGAACTATAGATAGAATAAAAAAAATAAAAAAAATAACGTAAGAGAGCGAGAGATAGGATTTAAATGTATACGACCATACTCAGAATAACAAAAATAAAAAGTTTAAGAGAAATTGCGTTTTAATTTTGCTGTCACGTAAAAAGAATAGCAGAGCGAAAATTTTCGTGCAAGAATAAAAAACTTAACAATTACAACAACAAAACTCAAACAAATTTTTGTGCGTTACAAGTAACATGCATTTTTATTATTTTATATATGGGAATTTGGAATAATTGATGTATTTTATGTTTCCTACTTATAAAATATCCAAGCACACATATACTAATATGAATATAAAATCAAAAATAATTTTCACTACACTGTATAATTGTATTTTTCTAAAGCAGACCTAAAAAAATAATTTATCGAATTGCGGTAATTTAAACCGCATATAAATAATTTTTATAATTTTAAACACATATATTTGTTGAGATATAATTCGTTTATACTCAAATCTATTGTAGTTTCACTCAATATTTTAGCAAATACATTAAAAAAATATTACATGAAATATAAGAATGAACTTAAAATTTTAAGTAATCTATAGCCGAAAAGTCAAATTGGAATAATATTTTTTTGTCTTCGTTTCTTACGTTTTTCTGTTATTTTTTTTATTCTATCTATAGTTGGCCCTTAACACGACCTTTGGGTTCGGGACTTTACGTAAATCCGCCAAATTGTGACACAACTGCAAATGCCGAAATTGAAACGGATTGTTACGGGCACTTTCAAAACTTTTCATCAATTTATCACTCATTCATATCCACATTCGATTTGTGATTTAGCAAACTCAACATTTCTTTTATGTGCGAAATTATATAATTTTTTATATTATTAATTAAAAATTATTGATATTGAGTTATAAATGAATTTTTAAAATTGAAATACGGAAGACATTATTGAAAATTTTAATATTATGTTATGTACTTTGCTTTGCTGACATTTTTAAAAATACACAATTTTTTGTCTTTCTTTTCACCAATACTACTACAAAAGTCGGATAAAATTGTTCGTGTTCATTTACATAAAAACCGGGTAACTTTTTGTTGTAATTCCGAATGAACTTGCTATTATAGTTCAATTTGCACTTCGAGTGCAAAAATATATTTTTTCAACCAAGGAAGCAATTTTCGCAGCAAATAATAAACATTTTTTACAATACGAATAAATCAAAAATCAGAATTTTACGTACACACATAAATAAAGAAACGCGCAAAGAAATCAAATGAAGACGGCGATTGATTTTTTGAAATCATTGAATCACGACCAAAGAATTAAAGTTTGGCGAGCGAG
Organism: Nephrotoma flavescens; assembly: GCA_932526605.1. Lineage (NCBI taxonomy): Eukaryota > Metazoa > Arthropoda > Insecta > Diptera > Tipulidae > Nephrotoma > Nephrotoma flavescens. The sequence goes on from OW052221.1 coordinate 255,886,235, forward strand.
ACTCAATCAGTTGAATCAAAAAAAATTTTAGCTGAAAAAAGAATCTAGAATTTCCCCGCCAACAAATTAGTTTGTGGGTGAAGGGGAAGGAAACGAGGAAAGAATCACGACCAAAGAATCAAAGTGTGGAGCCACGGCCGAATACCCTCTGTGAACAGTACAAAATACAAATGTATACCTTAGAGCAAGAACTAACTACAGACCAGAAACTTTTTATTTTCCCATATAAAATTTGCTATTTCATCTGTCACAAGCCAGTACAGGATGGTTATATAAAAAATGCATATAGTTTACTCATATCTTAGAAATAAGAACCCGTCAAACAAGTTTTTGTTGTTCGTCTTAATTTTGCGCAGTAAAATTATAAATTATAAATTTTTAAAATTATTAATTAAAATACATTTAAATAATAGAAACAATTTCAAATAGTTAGTGGTTTGTGTAGTATATACTGTTAGTGCAATTATTTGATAATAAAAATTACAATTTTTTATATAAAATGAAGTGTATTGTGAAAAAATGCCAAAATACGCCTAAGAAAATACAGAATCGAATATCTTACCATCAGTAAATTTACCAAGTGTTTATATAAATAAAATGTATATTATGTTAAGAAGCTAGTGATTTGTGGTAAATTTATTCTTAATTTAATTTATAAATCAGAAAAAATTAAGAAAACAATTTTGGTTCTATAATATTCTGTGGCGTGGGGTTCTTATTTCGTTTTTTGTTTTTGTAATCCCATTGTATATTCGCTTTCTCTTTTACCCTCCCAATTTGTGACGCTTGACAGGTGCTTATTTCCATTCTGTACAATAATTTCTTTGATGTATACATTTTTTTTTTTTTTGAGAGGGTATATTTACGGATTCAAATGGATTTCGAACAAATATGTGACATTTGTTTTTTGAAGCCTTCCCTTCGTTTCAGTTTCAATTTTTTGCATTGTGTGATTATTTAAATACCAATAAGATTAATATTTTGATAAAATGGATATAAAAATTGACATGAGTTCATGTCGGGTTTGTTTCAAAAATGTTGGTGTAATACCGCTTTTTAGCGATTACGGGGACGGAGTACCAGCAGAAACCATAAGTTCACTCTTCAATATTTATGTAAACCTATGAAATTTTTGATTTTCGTTCTCTTTAATACTAATATTTTATGTAAATGTTATAGATAAGCTGTGCTGTAAATATACCAAATGCGGTGTGCGAAATATGCATGGAAAATATAAAAATTGCTATAAGCTTAAAAGAGGCAATTGTTTGTGCGGAGAATATGTTAAATGACTATCTGGCATCAAACAATTCATTTGAAATTGAAGAAGCGGAAAACTTTCCAATCAATGAATATGATATTTCTGACCATTATCTACCCATATTAGATAATTTGGATGATTCGGAACATTTAAAAATTGAACATAAGGATGACAAAATTTTAGATAGGTTTGCAAAGTTACATAGATTTCTAGTATTAAAGTAAAATACAAAATTCTTATATTTAACAGTTCAGAAAAGCACGAAGCGATTAAATGTTATGAGGATATATCGTCAGAATTAATTAGTTATCAAATGTATGAATGTCTTAAATGTGAAGTCAAAACAGATACCTATAAACAATTGATCCAACATATGCGATCTCATTCTGGTATGTAATAATTCCGAGCTTAACTATAATAAAATCACTAAGATTATTCACTTTCCTTATTTCAGACATTGCCTTATATGAATGTGAAATTTGCGGAAAAGAATATAAACGTCAAAATTTTCATGCTAAACATGCATTTCGTCACTATGACAATAGGCCATGCAAATGTGAGGAATGTGGTAAAGGCTTTAAAATTCCCTCGTCTCTTGCCCAACATCGTCTAATCCACCAAACGGAGAGAATACTTCCATGCCAGCATTGTGGTAAAACCTTTTGTCATATCAAAGGACTAACTGCACACTTACTAACCCACAATGAAAAAACTAAAGTATGTGAGATTTGTGGTAAACTATTTAAACACTCAACATTTTTAAAAATTCATATTAGAACAGTGCATGGTTTACCTACTGAACGCAGTGGCAAAAAATACAAATATTCACGGCGGCAAGTTACTTGTGAATTTTGCGGGAAATTAATGTGTTACACTAATCTGAAGAAGCATATTGAAGCTCAACATAATGACTCAAAAGTTTCCGGCAACGCGACTATTTGCTTATATTGCAATAAAAAATTTTTCTCCAATTTCGGTTTAATGATACATATGCAAACGCATATTAATAAAAAAGAAATCCCGTTGGATATTAAAACGAAGGAAAAATATTTAAAATGTAAATGTGATGAGTGTGATAAAATCTTTGTGAGTGCTGTACTTCTTAAAAGACATAAAATCCTACACTCAGGCATTAAAGAGCATGCATGTCCGCATTGCGGAAAAGAATTTGCATTTAAAATGTATTTAGACCGCCATGTGCGTGTACAGCACGATAAAACTAATCCAAGAAATTTTAATTGCGAAATATGTGGTAAAGTTTCTGCATTTGGAGCAGCTAGAAAAGCACACATGCTTTCACATACCAGAGAAACGCCATTCGAATGTAAATTTTGTGGTGTGAAATTCAGGTATGCCAAATCACGTCAAATTCACATTAAGAGCAAACATAAAACAGAAATTATCCAGTAAAAAAAGAAACTCAATTTAACGTAAAAGCCACGTTCAAATTGCAAACGTTTACATGTCATTATCGCAATTTATAAGAACGATGTCCTAAGTTGCTTCTGTATAAGTAAACTGTTTTTAATTTTTATATCACATTTAAATTCAAATATGTGAATTTTTATTTTTTAGTTATAATATTATACATCGTATATGTATTGTAATATAAATATAATTATACATGAATTATTATTTTCTATGTTAATTATTTATTTTAACCAGTTCATACTAAATTAATTACATATGTACCTAGCATTATTGTTTATTTTAGCAACAATAATTATGTAATTTTTACAATTACATATGTAATTTATTATGTAATACAATAAATTAATTTGTACGAAAAATTCTAAGAGTTTTTTGCCTAAGACTAGGTTATAAATAGTAAGTAAGCTAAGTATAAATTTTATTTTATTATTTTTTTATCAATTAAATTATCATATTTCATTTTATTATTGCATCAATCTAACTACAAAATATGGCCATATGGATTATGCGTGGTTCTGTAGATCTCATATGATCTTAGAAGATAACATATTCCATGTTCCCGTGAACAGTTTACGCACTGGTGATAGATGTTAATTAAGGCATCCTGCCTTACCAGAAACATGTTAGCATCACGAGCCGCTTGCTTCAAGAAAAACACCTGCTTATTATCTAGTTCCGCCCTAGTTTAAATTACCGAGTTTCGTGGCGATATTTCAGAATTCCTTCCAAAAATCATTTAAGAGTTCCTTTTCCATTCGACATACCTGCCATCATAATCGGTTAAGAAATGACCGAGTCCTGTTCTAGGTGGCCATATTCCAGAACTTCTTCCAAAAACCATTTAAGAATCCCATTTCTATCCAGCTTACCCAATCCCATCATAATCAGTTAAAAATTGGTCGAGTTCCGTCCTAGGTGGCCATATTTCAGAATTTCTTCCAAAAATCATTTTATAAACCCATTTCTATCAAAAATACCCAATTCTATCATATAATCAGTTAAGAATTGGTCGAGTTCCATCCCAGGTGGCCATATTCCAGAACTTCTTCCAAAAATCATTTGAGAATCCCATTTCTATCCAACATACCCAATCCCATCATAATCAGTTAAAAATTGGTCGAGTTCCTTCCTAGGTGGCCATATTCCAGAATTTCTTCCAAAAATAATACAAGAATCCCATTTCCATCCTACATACCACCCAATCCCATCATAATCAGTTAAGAATTGGTTGAGTTCCGTCCCAGGTGGCCATATTCCAGAATTTCTTCCCAAAATCATTTCAGAATCCCATTTCCATCCAACATACCCAATCCCATCATAATCGATAACCAAAAAATGGAAAATAAAAAAATATCCGTTAAATCGAGGTCCGTTAGAACGAGCGTCCGTTAAATCGAGGGTTTACTGTATGTGTAGTTAAAATATGTTTTTCTTAACACATATTGACGCACACTTTCTAAATGTGTGTGCTATACTCAGGAACACATTTGATTAGTTTTGTAATTGCACTGATATTTCGTCGCGGAAAGGAATGTATTGTGAGTATTGAAAAATAAGTCGAGTTATTCCTTAAAAAAAAAATGTTGTTTGCGCAAACGTGTTAAATAACGAAAAAGTTGTATGACCGCCATAGCAGTCATTTCCGCGAACGTGTTAAATCACCATTCAAATACTTGGTGAGATGTCAGAAAAGTATGACGACGAAAGGACATAAGCACCAAAAAATTAAACCGATTTGTAACGATTCATAATTGTTGATGCTTGCATTCGCAAAAAAAACAAACTATATTTGTTTTTTTTTACCACAGAAAAATGACACACACTAATATAAAATTGTATACTATACTCCTTATACGTATACGAAAACGTCATGTCTCGTCCGTCGAATTTTGTAAAAAATCAACCCCGAGATTTTAGTTTCCGGTTTCAAACTAACAACGCATCTCCGATAGAATTCCTTGTGATTTTTTCCTTACACAAAAGTATGAAAAAAAACTTGAGAAAAAAAAAATTCTCAATTTGCTTTTCATACTTTTCTGTAAGGAAAAAGTCATAAGGAATTCTATTGGGGATGCGCTGTAAGTTGCAATAGATAATGTCTACGTATGTGTGAAAAAATTAACAAAAAAGAAAATCATTTTTGAAGTGTATTCGCATTCGCGTCGTATGCAATATAATTTGTTGATGATTTATTGGTGTGCTAGTTGACGGCCTTCATTTAGCTCATCCTGGGCAATGTACTGTAGACCAAACGGTTGTGGTATCCAATCCCTACGTAGTAGAGAAACAGTATAGCAGATAGTCAACAAAAAGATGAGATGTCGGGTATAAACAATAACATACTCCAGGTGGGTCAGAACTTAGATTCTAAATCCCACCCCGATTTATCAAGCTGCTCCACGGATTCTGGAGGAAGCAACGCGACATGGCAAAGGAAATTGTCGGTAGGCAACCAGGCTCATCCTTTTTCTAGTGCTGGAAGCACGGAACAAGCGATAAATGAATGGCTCTTTGGTAGAAGAAGTACGGCACTTCCTAGAACACCACCAACCACTCCACCGCCAGAGAGCACCACACTGTGTGAACTTAACACAGAGAAGGAAAATACCTCTTCTATCAAGCATGAAAACTTCAAGCCAACTTCTGAAGCCACGCCCAGTGCACAAACAGTTATAATAAGCAATGCGCAGAAATAAATTTGAACAAATGGAGAAATTAATCGCGCAGCTGAACAATGAAGTTGCCGTGCTAAAGAAAGAAAACCTTATGCTAACGAAAACGGTAAATAAAAATAACAACGCAGGAAACTCAGCAATAATGAACAACCAATTTCAAGTACTCAGATCAAGTCGAATTTCACACTGATGGAGATGAGCTTGAGAGGGAAACCAATTGGATACTACAGAAATCCGAGAGAGTAAACAAGAAACAAACCTAAGCAAGAGGAAAGCTGAATCATCACCAGAAGTTGAGCCAATTCAAATTCACATTAAAAATGCCAAGGCAACTAATGCATTAAAAGTGCATGAGCAAGAAAAGAAGAAACAGGCTCCACCCCGATCAATATTCTAGGAATTACAAATCACAGTAGTATTCAGAAACTGATGAAAGAAGTAGTACGAAATGACTACAAGATAATATCGCTCAGTAGTAATATTTGGAAAATAAACACAACAGAGCCTGAAGATTATAAAGCTCTAGCTAACAAATTAAATTCTGATGGTCATCAGTGGTATATCTACGAGGATAAAAATGATCGACCAATTAAAGTAATCGCAACAAGTCTCCATCCAACTTGTTCAAAAAATGAAATTATTGAGGACCTGCAAAACAAAGCCCTGAAAATAATCGATGCAGTCAACATCATCAGAAAAGAGAGACGTGAAAACAGGGAGAGAAATGTTGAAATCATGAGAAGAGGTCTCCCACTATTCATGCTAACCTTCGACAACCAAGAAAAAATCGAAAATATTTATAATATTAAGGCTGCTCAACCTCAGAGTTAAAATAGAAACGCCGAGAAAGGTCACTCGATTAATACCTCAACGTTAAAACTGTCATGATTATAATCATACACAAAAGTAAAAGTGTTAAATGTGCAGGAAAACCCGCAGGAAACGACTGCACAGTTCCCCGAATTACAACACCGAAGTGTATATCAACTGTAATGGCCAGCATCCAGCCAACTACAGAGGATGTGAAGTAGCAGTAGAACTACAAAAAATGAGAGATAAATCACGCAAACTGTATCTGGAAGAAATGTACACTCTATAAAAAAACACGGAGCTTAAATTGTCAACTGCTAATTTTAACATACAAAGAGCTACTTATGCACAAATAGTACGGCAATCAGAGCAGAAACATTTAAAAGTGGATCCCGTTTTACAGGACATACTAAAAAATGTAGGGAACCTCAACAAAAGACTTATTTCACAGGAAATGACTCTACAGGACACACTAGAAGAAATGAAATCACAAACTAGTTTCAATAAAAGAGTAGAAGAAAACCTTGATCGAGTGTATCAAAATATAAAGTATATAAAATCGAATTATAAACAAAAGAAATGAATAAAACATTACGAATTGTTACCTGAAATGCAAATGGGCTGTTGCACCACATTCAAGAACTAGATATATTTCTAAACATGCATAATATAGATATTTGTCTTATATCAGAAACCCATTTCACTTCATTCTGTAAAATAAGAGGATATAATTGCTACCATGCATTACATCCAGAGAACAAAGCTAGAGGTGGATCAGCTATCCTCATAAAAGATTATATAAAACATAACGAAGAACTTAAAGTTGAGAAGCTTTCCATGCAAGTCACAAGTACATTATACTAATCTTCTCAAAACACTAGGAAGTGTCTTTTTAATTGGAGGGGTTAAAATAATGCAAAAAATACCTATTGGGGATCACGGTTAACGACTGCTAAAGGAAAAGAACTGTTCGCAGCAGGCAAATAAATAAAAAGAAAGTTTCACTCAGGCGGTACACCAATCTATTGGCCTACGGATATCAGTAAGATTCCAGATCATATATAGACTTCTTTATAACAAGAGGGATTTCAGATAATTATATCCATATAGAGAACAGTGAAAGTCTGCCAAAAATTACACCTGTAACATTGAAAGAACTAAAATGGAACATCAAGAATAATCTGAATGCGTATAAGGCTCCAGGGTATGATCTTATAACGGGTCAGATAATAAAAGTGTTACCGGAGAAAGCGTTCAGGAAACTAGTGCAGCATTTCGGCTAATTCAGCATTTCGACTAAGATATGTACCAAGACAATGGAAAGTTGCAGAAGTAATTATGATACTTAAGCCGAACAAACCTCCGAATGATAAAGCTTCATATAGACCAATTTCTCTGCTACCAACATTATCGAAACTATTTGAAAAGATTCTACTTAAAAGACTAAAACCAATTATCGAAGAAAAGAATCTTATCCCCTCACATCAGTTTGGATTTAGGGAAAAACATTTTACGATAGAACAAGTACATCGAATTACTGATGTAATCGAGAAATCACTAGAAAACAAAGAGATATACTCAACTATATTCCTTCATGTAGCGCAAGCATTCGACAAAGTATGGCACCAGGTGTTATAATTCAAACTTCATCGAGATCTTCCAGAGCAATTTTTTCAAATTTTAAACTCGTACATATCAGAAAGGCACTTCGAAGTAAAGTATGAGAATGAATACTCCGAACTAAAAAGAATAACAGCAGGAGTACCACAAGGGAGTGTTCTTGGGCCAATCCTCTATCTTCTATATACTAGAGATATACCAACTACAGAAGCAACAATGGCGACTTTTGCCGATGACACCGCAATATTTGCAATAGCAAAGAATATCAATGACTCCACTAGTAAATTACAGAAGGCTACTAACCAGATATGTAATTGGACAACGAAATGGCGAATCAAATTAAATGAAGCAAACACAATCCAAGTCAACTTTACAAATCTAAAAGTTAATCATATACCAATAATGATAAACTCGATAGTAGTACGGCATGCAAACACTGCTAAATATCTTGGCATGTCTTTAGATGCTAAACTTAGATGGAAGGCACACATAAAAAAAAGAGAGATGAACTAAACATAAAATTTAGAAAAATGTATTGGCTCTTAGGGAGACAATCTGAACTAGCGATCCATAACAAACTGCTGCTGTACAAACAAATCCTGAAACCTGTATGGACATATGGTAGCCAACTCAGGGGTTGTGCAAAGAAGATAAATATCAAAATCATACAAACAGTTCAAAATAAAATCCTGCGATGTATTGGTGCATTCGAAACGACAACCTCTATCGAGATCTAAAGATCGAGCTTGTCGCGGCGAACGCCATGTTCGGATTTGTTAAAAGATGGGCAGGTGAATTTAAGGATATTCAAACCTTATGTTCACTATATTTCGCTTATGTTCGATCTCAACTGGAATACGCTGTAACGGTCTGGAATCCATACTATGCTGTGCACATAAAAAGAATTGAAAGCATTCAAAAGAAGTTCCTGATATTTTTGTTAAAGAAAAGTGACTGGGATTACGACTACAACTTACCATTCCATGAAAATGTGGCTCGCTTACCGCCATACCCAACAAGATGCACGGAATACAAAATATGCACGCTTGAAAATAGACGACTTCTCTTGGGCGCGGCTTTTATTGGTAACGTTTTGCTTGGTCACGTTGATTCAGCTTACATCTTGGAAAACATATCAATTCACGTGCCATGCAGAACATTTCGAAACCATGAATTTTTAGCACTTGAACACCATTCTACTAACTATGGAGAAAACAACCCCATTAATAGGATGACTAAATCGTTCAACTTAATTGACGACCTATTTGATTTTAATTTATCAAAGAACAACTTTAAAAATATATTGAAGAACTATTTTTTAAAATTTTATTTGTCAATCTGAAATCAAACATGTTAATTACAAAATAGAATTCTTTAAATAAATAAATAAACAAGACTGCAAAGAACCAAAACACTGGAGTTATCGCGACCAGGAGGTCAGTAGACTTGCAGTTCCGAAAAATTTGAGGGAGTTACACGAAACTGGGGATACTCGTAATCCCTTGATTACGCCTACTAATCAAAATACTTTATTATGAAATGTAAATTACTAAATGGGTACAAGACTCAGTCGTATTATAAATAAATAAATAAAAAAAGAAAATAAAAATTTATTAATACTTTGAAATCGATATCACCCCAAATTTATTTTAGTATTTTATCACTACACAACAAACTCGAAAAATAAAATAAAATTAAAAAACACATTCGAAATAGAATTGAATTTTGTTTTTATTACACTTTAAAACCTTATTTTATATTTAAAAAACAATGTTTGTATTGTTTTGTTGTTGCCCCCTCGAAAATAAAATTTAAACTAAAATCTACATGTCAAAAATGGCCCTGAAATATGCTTTATTCATTTTTATTTGTGTTTGTTCGGCTTCACCGAAAAATTTTATTACGCAGTTAAAACGGATTTTCTTGGTAAAAGAGGGAAGAAAGGAAGGTGAAGCCGGTCTTATGAAGCCGTGTGTGGCTTGGCCCTAAATACTACTGTTCACAGAAAAAAATTTAAATTAATATTTTTTTTTTATTATTTTAGTTTTATGGCGAGTTCTATCCTACCAAAAATAAATCAAATTTTACCAGTTGCCAAAGAACATAAAAATATTTTTTATTGTTTTTGTTGTCAGTGTGTAGGTAATAGCGTGTAAGAGACGATTTTGTTGTTTGTTTTTTATGCATAGATCAAGTTTTGACAATTCTCAAAGCACGCGAACAAAGAATTTAAAGCTCTATAGAACGGGTAATAAGATTACATTATACCCATACAAAAATTTGCTATTTCATCTGTCACAAACCAGAATAGGATGGTAGTTTGCATATAGTTTACTCATATTTCAGAAATAAGAACCCGTCAAACAAGTTTTTGTTGTTGTATGAAGTGACGTCTTAATTTTGCGCTGTAAAACTATCAATTATAAATTTTTAAAATAATTAATTAAAATACATTTAAATAATAAAAAACAATTTCAAATAGTTAGTGGTTTGTGTAGTATATACTGTTGGTGCAATTATTTGATAATAAAAATTACAATTTTTTTTATATAAAATGAAGTGTATTGTGAAAAAATGCCAAAATACGCCTAAAAAATTTCAAGAAGGCGTATCTTACCATCAGTAAGTTTACTAAGTGCATGTTTCAATTGGTTTAAATGCCGCATGCATAAAAAGTTAAAAAGTTAAAAAAAAAATCGTGGTAAATTTTTTTTAACTTTTTATTTGTTTCAATTGGTTTAAATTTTGACATTAACATTGTTGCTTATTTTATAACGTATATAGCAAATTTAAATATGAAAATATGTAAAATAAATACTATTTAAAGTATATTAGTTAATTATGGCCAGTTTACATCTAAATCATTACGATTTTTCTCAAAATTTGTACATGACAAATTTCTGTTTACAAACAAATATTTTTGTCAGCCAAATGTTTTCCACATAAAAATTTTATCAGCTCTTGAAGCAGATAAAAAGTTTGACATTTTTATTCACCACAATTTTTAACTTTTAAACTTTTTATGCGGCATTTACACCAATTGAAACACGCACTAAGTGTTTATATAAAATAAAATGTAAATTATGTTAAGAAGCTAGTGATTTGTGGTAAATTTATTCTTAATTTAATTTATAAATCAGAAAAAATTAAGAAAACAATTTTGGTTCTATAATATTCTGTGGCGTGGGGTTCTTATTTCGTTTTTTGTTTTTGTAATCCCGTTGTATATTCGCTTTCTGTTTTACCCTCCGAATTTGTGACGCTTGACAGTTGCTTATATTCATTCTGTACATTTAACTTCTTTGCACGCGAAGAAATATATTTTGTTTACATACATTTGTGCAACACAGGCAACAACGTGTTGGTTGAAAAAATGATGATGGCATAAACAAGTTTATATATAATAAATAATAATAAATATGGTTATTAATTTGTTTAATGTATTAATTTGCAAAAAACACGTCAAAAACATCATCGTGTCCCTTTCTATTTTGTAGTATATGCAAGGATCAACTTTAGATTGTTCCAGTCCAAGTTGCTTTAATACTTTATCAAGTTGTTGATTCCATACACGACTAGACTGCTTGAGTCCATAAAGTGACTTCCTAAGTCTGCATACTTTAACAACATTGTTAAACTTCTCGGGTTGAAGCATGTAAATTTCTTCTTTAAGTTCACCATGGCGAAAAGCATTTACACAGTGTCGATCTGTTCAATGTCCAAATTGAATTTTGCTGCAAAAGATATTAAATATCTTAAGGGGGTCGGCGATTGAACGTCGTAGAGGAAAGACGTGTTTTTTGTCTCTCCTCTATATAAATAGGTAAATAATTTAAAATGTGTTTAAATTAATTAATTAATTATTAATATATGTGCACACATAAACAAATAATAATAATATTAATAATAATTTGTGTTTTAAGTATAATGAAAAGCATAGTATATGAAAAATACATATTGAATAGTTATAGTAATTTGTGTGTGATGCGCTTGCAATGGCGTAGAATATGTATATAACAATTTCGTTTATATGTATTTTAATACTGTTGTTTAAGTGCATCGTACACATTGTGTGTAATTTTTCAATATGTATAGGACTTTTTGGATTACAAAGGATGCTCAAGCTAAGTGTTTTATCATTTTTTTCATTGTTTTAATACATATTTTTGTATTACATAATTTTTATTCTACAAAATTTAAGATATTTTATGCACCAGTATACTTACTACTCGTAATTAGCTAACATTTTCATGTTCATAGTGTGTTAGTCGCATATGGTTTGAGCGGGAGAGGATTTCTTAATTTTGTGTTTTTGTTTGTACGTGTATTTGATATGCTTCTTAAAAGTTTTGTTGTTTTGTTTGTGTCGTGTGTGTGTGTGTGTGTGTGACTGGCACGGATGCATTCTGCAGGTTATATTGTGGAACACACACCCATACACAATTCTTGTTCGACTTTATCATAGTATTGTGTGTAAATTAAGAGAATATGTTCGTAAAAAAACGAAACTAAGCATGATAGGCATGCGTTAAGTCAGAATCTACTTAAATATAAGTCGTGCTAACTCCACACATATGAAATAAACAATAACTAAGTAAAGATGTATTGGAAATTTTTTTTCCATAGTAATTTTTTATTAAATATCTAGGTATAAGTGTGTTAGTGAAGAAACAAAAAAAATGAACAAAAAAAAAATCAGATTTACATTGCATTGTTAGTGTAACCAACACACTCTTTGTTAGTTTTTTTTAAATAGGTATATGTCAATGAGAAGAGTAAGCAGGACTTATATTTAAGTAGATTCTGGTTAAGTATGGAAATAAAATAAAATAAAATTTGTAGAACCTTTACTTTACAGTAACAAGTCCGTAATTGTTATCCTTGTAAAGTATATTGTGTCTTGTTGCTATTATTATTATTATTTTATATTATATTTATATATTTTGACATAGACAGCGAAATGATAATCGATAGTAGTTTTCAGGTTTTATTAAAAAAAAGAACTTGAGATTTCATCGCGAATTGTCACGGCTTTGGGTAATTGATTAATCATTAAGACATAACTTTAGTATTGTATTTATAAATTTGTTTACTAACTAATTATTTAACTTTACCAATTTATTTTCTTTTCGGTTTAGGGTAAATTTCATGTCATGTCTACTTTAACATTATTTTAAATTAACTAATCAAGATTTTGTGTGCAGGCCTGCATAGTGTTTTTAATTATGGTTTGATTCAAAATTTGTTTTGCTGGGGAAAATAATTCTGGTTTAAGTCTTAATTATGCCGAGATCTAAGTTTGATTATATTTATCACCATTTATTTAAAAGTTGAACTAATTATCACTGAATTATATTATATTATATATTGACAGGTTTTATTCGGAAAAAGTGGAATTTTTTTTTTACTTATTAATAATTGTAAATATATGGTTTAATGTTTTACTTTGTTTAGTATTTAGAAAGAGTTGAAGTTCCTGAAATTATAATTTTGATTCTAATTATACCACGTTTATACCAGTAGTATAAGAGTATGTATCATAAAAGTATGACGATGTAAACTCAAAGTAAAATACTTTGCTACTTTTTTACATACTTTTTTGCAATTAAAGTGTTCTACGTATCTAATAAGTATTGGTATAATGTTTGCGGTGAGAACGATACTATATAATATTTTTTAGATACGAAATGTCATTTTAGTCATTCTTCTGATTTTTCTTGTTTATTGTGATAAAAGATAACTTTCTTTTTTTAAATTTTAATGAAATATATGAGTAATAAACTATTATAATGTGTTCACACCACTATGGTGTAAGCTGAACGAGAGAAATACTTTATTAGTAAAATACTATTATACTATTAAAGGAGCTATGGTGTAAATGTGGTTTTAGTCTTTATATTTAGATTTTAGTTGGATTTTCAGATGACGGCAGTGACGAGTACTATTATATTGTACTAATTGTTTTGTAGTTTGAATTCAATTAATTTTATTTAATATTTATCAGGATAATTGAGTTGGATTAATTAGGTAATACGAATCATTACATTTAACTGCTTTAATTTTATTATTCAAACTTCAATATTTTATCACTTTTTATTAGTATTCCTAATAGTAAAAGCGATCACTGGAAATAGTATAAGTTATATTTCCGATAATTTAATATATTTTTATGATTCTGATTGCTGGGTATTATTCCATAATATATTAAATAATTGTGTTGTCTTGTACTAACCGTCTTACATTACATTTCAACTAACAATTTACTAACTATTGACTACTTAGGTGTCTGAAACCGGGTCAATTTACATAATAATTAATTCACCTTTCCTGTTACATTATCTTGTTTTATGTACAAGAGCGTGAAGTTGTGTCCGGCGTCAAGCGGGAATCTTACTTATTTTTGGTCACATATTCTAATCAGTTAATCAATCAGTTGAAATGAAATGGAATTGGTTGAAAATCCAGCTAACATTCCGGATATTTTAATTGGCCTTAGAATTCTTAATATATTTGGTCAGAATACAGAATTCTATAAATTGTCCGCACCTCTTGATGGGAAGCGCTGATTAGTTTTTTTAGCTGACATGGTTCTCAACAAATTCACCAAATTTTCTTTAGATCACCCATTTTTCTCAGAATTGAATTATGTCCACTGCCGTTATCTCATTTGATTTCAATAATTCAACCTAATTAAGGTTTCACCCTTTTCAAAATTTATAAACCGGCACCGAGGTAAAAGTAATAAACGCGTCCTTTCCCTTAATTATTATTATTTTTATTTTTTATTATTATTTAATCTTTGCAATCCGTTCTGGGACCGAAACTCTCTCGCAGTTCGCTTTTCACGTCACGGGAACGTACTGCTAATAGGTTTTCGTAACCATGTGCACATTGCATAGCTCCATGCCACTCTATAGTACTGGCATGTAATATGGTTCGGCCCATCAGTTCTGCACTTCGACAGGGGCTCATAATTGTATTCATTTTCTTCACCCAATGTAATTTAAGTTCATGTGTGAGATAGAGACTGTGTACATATATTTATAGGCGTTATTATTATTTATTATTATAATGTTTATAATTGGTTTATAATTTATGTAATTAAAATCGAACTCTAGAACTTCTTTTAAATCTGTTTCGGGATTTTGACGTGTCTTTTTGGCGGGATTCTGCAGTTTGACCATTCTGATTGGACCTTGGCCGTTTCCCTGTTACGGCTATTGCCGGGTCATGTATGCGGAACTTGGTGGAGAGTTAACTAAGTTCTGCGTGCGTGATTTGGCGGTGGCTGGGGTGGGGGTGTGACCGGGTTCGGTTCGGAGTTGTCGGGCTGTGGGGCTTCATCGGAGGGACGCGTTGGGGTACCGATGCAGGTTGATGAGTTCTTAGTTTACTAGAACCCTAGCCCAGCTCTACAAACTAAATTTGAGATAACGGCATGATTCCTAACCGATAACGGCATGATTCCATTCATTATTTCCGAATCCCAAAATTTCGTTAAAATACAGCTTCGCACACCGAATTTGACCATCATTTGTTGATAGATGGCCTAGTTTAATTGAGCATTATGCTGGAGTGGCAATCCAATTCTGCATACCATGTTTCATGGTGATTGGTTGAGGAATGTTAAAGTTCCTTTGAGTATGGGATAAATATGTCCTATGACTTGGCAATTAATCGAATATTCTTTGGTAACCAAATTAGTAACGCATTTGAAATTTTTACGAAATCAGCTAAATTGATTTGAAATATAAACATTAGTAGTTTTCTAGGAAGCATTACCTTCGGGATGCCTCACTTATTCGATGCAACTTTTTGAGTTTTTTTTTTTTTGTTTTTTTTACTATTTTGTGGTTGCTCAATTCAAGGGTTAAATACTAATGGA
Organism: Nephrotoma flavescens; assembly: GCA_932526605.1. Classification (NCBI taxonomy): domain Eukaryota; kingdom Metazoa; phylum Arthropoda; class Insecta; order Diptera; family Tipulidae; genus Nephrotoma; species Nephrotoma flavescens. Next base: position 255,901,917 of record OW052221.1, read on the forward strand.
TTTTAGAGTAATTGTAAATACATATATTGTAGTTCAAATAACTACATATATGGTTTACAAAAATTCTATTGTAAGTTGAGGAGTTAAATTAATAAATGTTTATATTATTTAGGAAGCCGGAAAATTTTAATTTGGAATTAAATTTCAGGAAATCTACAGATGCTTGTGAAATAATAATATTTTTTTGAAATATTAATTGCTGATTTTGTAGACTAGAATTGTGTTGTGATTGTAGGCGTCTATAAACAACAGGCCGATTCAATCAATCAATTTTTGTTTCGGAAGCCGAAAAATATTAATGTAGAATAATATTTCAGGAAATTCCATATGCACTTGAAATAATAATATTTTTTTCTCAGGTTGCTGCACCTATTAAGCCTTTATCCTTCCTCTAGTAGAATAGAAGTAGATTAGAATTGTGTTGTGCCGTACGATCGCTGGGTGTCTCAAACCGGGTCGTTCCGTCTCAAAAAAAAAAAAAAAAACCTTTCCTATCCTTCCTATTGTTATATGAGTGAAATTATTAATAATTTAATATTAATTAAATAATTAATTATTAATATAATTCAATTTATTATTAATATAATTCAAATAACCATGGTTTCAGGAAATTATATTGTAAGTTGTGGAGTTGTAGAGGATTAAATTAATAAATATTTATATTATTTAGGAAACCGGTACATTAATTAAGAATTTATTTCAGGAATCTTTAGATGTTATGAAATAATATTTCTTTGAAATATTAATTGCCGGTTGTGTAGATTAGAATTGTGTTGTCATTAGTTCATGAACTATTGGCTTTACCTAAGTATTTGTAACCGGGCTGATCTAATTAATCAATTTTGTTTAGGTAGCTGAAAAGTATTAATGTAGAATTATATTACAGGAAATTTCCAGATGCACGTGAAATAATAAATGTATGTCCTCAGGTTGCTGATTTAGAGAAGCAATTGTTGAAGACCAATACCATCGATATCCATTTAACCTATTAAGCCTTTATCCTTCCTCTAGTAGATTAGAAGTAGATTAGAATTGTGTTGTACGATCGCTAGGTGTCTGAAACCGGATCGTTCCGTCCCAAAAAAAAAAAAATACCTTTCCTATCCTTCCTATTGTTATGTGTAAACAGGCTGTAGGAATAGGCCCGGCGTTATCCGGGACTCTTGGCTAGCACTTGGTTCTACAGTCCAATCAATCAATCAATCAAAAGATATTAAATATCTTAAGGAAGTAAACCTCAACATTGTCGGTTCGCAAGCATTTTATAGTCTTCCCGGTTTGGTTCAATTCTTGAATTTCTCGAACTTTCCTGCGGTTTCGGATTTTGATTTTAACAAAAAAAACGAACAATTTGTGAGAAAAATCGTCAATAAATGTTAGAAAATAACGATTTCCTCCTATAGAGTCTACCTGCATAGGACCACACAAATCTGAATGGACAAGTTCCAGAACTTCTTTGGTTTGTGTCGGGATTGTTTAAATGGTTCACGTGTCTGCTTACCTTTTATGCACATCAAACAGTTGCTGTCAGAATGATTAAGTTTGGCCTCAGATGCGAGACCACTTAATATTTTCATGCCACTGGAACTTAAGTGTCCAAGTCTTCGGTGTCATAAATCCATTTTGAGAATTCCTTTAACAATGTCCGTTAATGCTTGTGGTTGGTATAGTCTGTATATGTTTCTCACTGCATTTGCGGTTGCAACAAGATCGCCAAATTTAATGAAAATTTCACATCCCGTCTTGCCACAAACTTAACATTATTTCCGTTCTTGATCATTTGACTTATACCCTTGACAGACTAGCGATTAAATAAACGCGTTTAATCATTTTTTCGAGTTTATCTCTTAATGTGTCAACTCCAGATTAGCTAAACGGGTTTTGTTTTAGGTTTAGTAATACCCTTGACAGACTAGGATTTAGCTAAACGCGTTTAGTTAAACTAGTTTAGTTAATCTACTACAAATCCAATTAGGTTGACACACTATGAAGTTTAGCAAACCCTGTTTCAATAATAAATACGGTAGCGCTATGTTTGTCCGGAATCGGTACTAAACAAATGTTATTGTAGTACAAATAAAAAAATATTTTAATTAAACGCAATTTAATTTATAAAACCTAAACTTTGTGTTTTAATTGTATCCCAAAATTCCTATTCCATTTAAATACAAATACAACATAGAAATGTAAACAATATAAATGAATATATTCTGTGGCAATAATACAAAAGGGCATAACTCGAGTTATACCATTATGTAATACTGTTTTATAAAGGGAAAAACTACGAAAATCAAATGGTACATCTGACTATTCTTATTGGAAGAAGAAAAAGAAATAATTAATATGTTATTTAATTGATGCGTTATCAAATTATTAAGTTTTTTTCAAGAATTCCCATTGAACTAAGATCCGTTAAAATACGGAAGACATTACGACTTGTCATTATTTACATACACATTTGTGTATTTTGAATTTAAATTGGCGCAAAAAAACTTTTTTGAACTCGAAGCGGCATCTATCATTGTATCACAGTACTAAATGGCATTGTCCTATTTATAAATTTTAACCTTCATTGTTAGATGGCGCTCTCGCTAAACCCATTTTTATGCGATAAACTTCAAAATATTGAGAGATTTGTGCACTAAACCGGTTTAGTTACTAAACCTAAAACAAAACTCGTTTAGTTAATCTCGAAGTTGACACATTAAGAGATAAACTCGAAAAAATGATTAAACGCGTTTAGCTAATCCTAGTCTGTCAAGGGTATAACTAAACGGGTTTAGTGCAGCCCAAGTCTCTCAAAATTTTGAAGTTTATCGCATAAAAATGGGTTTATCGAGAGCGCCATCTAACAATGAACGTTAAAATTTATAAATAGGACAATGCCAATTAGTGCTGTGATAAAATGATAGATGCCGCTTACTTTTTGAGTTATCCTTTTCGAGTTCAAAAATTTTTTTTTTGCTTCTATTTAAGTTCAACAAATCGTCGCACGAGTACTTAAGTGTTACAAACGACAAAACTTGAAATTGAGATAATCGCATCTAAAGTTTAATCGGCTACGAAAATAAGACTATACACTATTTAACAAAATAAAATACATTTTCTTAAAATATGCTAACTGTCTCATTTAAAATTTAAAGGAATCTTTAATCAAGCCCACAGTTTAATTTTAAACCGAAATTTAAAATTTTGAAAATTGCGTATGTAACACAAAACCGTTTTTCATATTTTTTATTTGTATGGTATGTATCAGTATTTTCGTTTTTAAGCATTTTTGTTAAAAAAAATGCAATATGGTTTCGGTTTGCCGTCTGTCAGTCTGTCCGTCTGTTTGCACGATAACTTGAGAACGGATGGAGATATCAACTTAATTTCTTCATTAAAAGTTCAAGCAATTCATGGGAATGATCCTTATTGATTTGAACATTTCTATGTTTAGGGTGTTCGGAGATATGTAGGGTTTTGTTAGCCCCCCTCCTTAAAATTGATAGATTATTTTTTTATTTTCTATTCTATTTTGGTTTCATCGAGCATGTGAATGTGGAATAAAAATATATTCGTCTAGATATGGGTTTGTGTGGGTGGTGTGGTTATGGGGGTTGTAGGAGTGGTGGTGTGGGAGGTGGAGAGGGTGGGATGATGCGTTTTGGGTTTGGTGTGAGAATTTGGGATTTGGTAGATGAGGGTTTGTGTGGGTAGTCTGTGTGTGCGTGGACGTGGGTATGGAGGTGTTAAATGGTGATAATATGGGTGGTGCAGTATAGGGTGGTGTGGGTGAGATGGGTTTTGGGGTTTTAATTGGATAGTATGTGGGGGATGGTAATAATGTTTAGATGTGGTGGTTTGTGGTTGATTGGGGTCAGTTGAGATAAGGTGGATTGGGATCGGTTGGGCTGGGTGTAGATGGGGTTAGGTCGGTGTCTGACTGGGTGGTCGTAATATTTGAAATACGCAAATCACACGGCATAGAAGTTCTTTATAGGCAACAAAAATGCTTATAGAGTTCGGCTCCGAACCTTTCCCTTCTTTTTCACCTATTACTTGAAAACAGAATTATTATTTATGGTAAGAATGTAATTTTTGAAATTTAATGAATCAATAATGTCGGAGAAAATAAAAATTCTTATTTGAAGGCTGTAGAAAGCCAAACTTAAGGTAAATAATTTACTACGGTAAAGTCAGTTTTAGGACAGATTTTTCGGAAATATAGAGAAAAATAGAGATAAAATTAAACCTTTATGCTCATCATCAACGTCATTATTAGACAAAATGCCTTCAAATGCACGAAAAACTTCTTCCGGCACTTCAAACACAGTCTATAAGTCAAAATTCAAGTAATTACAGGACCACAGGAATTGACGGACCACAATTCGGTGGGGTTAAAGCGTCTATTAAATGATTACAGCCCATTATAAGTTTTTAAATTGAAGCGTCTGTTGACTACTTAAACCCCCATGTAAAATGGGGAGGGAGGGGGGTGTAATCATTTAGTAGACGCTTCAATTTTAGCTTCAGTTTTACTGTAGTTGTTGGTAGTGTTGCTTGTACTCCATTATGCAAACACATATTAACAAATACATATTAATTTAAAAATTGTATATACAAAAATCACGTGTTACTGCAGAACTGCATATAAATTTTCACTTAAATATTAAAAATTAAAAAAAAACTGTGTAACTGTTTCATTCGATGTATGTTTATATCATACAAATCCTGATTCTAAATTTATAATTTCGTTTTATCCGCAGACAGATCGTATGTTTGTATCATTCAAGCCCTGAGTTTACAAAATGCCCATTGGTCGTGGTCTCATATATGTTGTATGTTTGAATCATTCAAGTCCTGAATTTAAATTTTGGGTTTATGAATTAGTTGCATATATATTGTACGTGTGTATCATACAAGTCCCGTTTTGTTTTTTTGAGATATTACCTTTGTCGCATATAGGTTGTATGTTTGTATCATTCAAGCCCTGAATTTACTTTATGCATGTATGGCTTGATCTCATATGGTGTTGTATGTTTGCATCATTCAAAACTTAATTTTCCTTTTGCGTTTAGTATTGATTGTTTGTATGTAACACTTAAGTATTATTCTAATTTTAACTAAAATTGATAGTAAATTATGTTATTCCCATATGATTAGTTTATGTAACAGATAAGTACTTTTTTTATGTTATCAATTAAGCATATGTAACACTTGGCACACTGGTATCTTTCAATATAATTGAGATATGAACATTTTGAAACTACCAATCGAAAGATCTCGTTTTTTAAGTAAGATGGCACTACTAACTCAAAAACGTCCAAAATGCGTTTGTAACATTTAAGTACTGGGCCGACGAAATGTGTATGTAAATAATGACAGGTTGTAATGTCTTCCGTATTTTAACGGATCTTATTTAAATGGGAATTCTTGAAAAAAACATAATAATTTGATAACACATAAATTATATAACATATTAATTATTTGTATTTGATAACATCAATTATTTTATTATTATTATATATACTGTTTATATTGGAGGTTGAACCCAGGTTCAATCTGGGTTCAACCTCCAATATAAACACCAAAAGTTAACTTGGAGTTAACTCGACTCAATCCAAAAAATTTCTCAGGTCGAGCTAACTCTGGTTAATATAAACGCCCAGAGTCGAGTCGAAAAACAACAACAACAAAAAATCAATAAATTTAAAAATAAAAATGGCGATTTTTCATAATTTTCTTGTACGAGCGCGTCTGTGGTTAAATTCGGCAGCATATTTTTGTGTTTTTTTCGTTTTTTATTTTATTTTTTTTTTTTGTTTTTAAATATTTTTCTATGTAACTAGTTCGAAAGAAAAAGTTAGAATGATTTTTCAAGGAAAAAATTAGAATGATTTTGACATTTATAACCTGGTTTCGACTCAACCTTAAGATAACTCTCCAATATAAACACTAGAAGTTAACTTCAAGGTTAACCTGAAGATAACTACAAGTTGACTCGACCTAGGTTCGACCTCCAATATAAACAGTATAATAGTTGGTGTTGTTTTTCTAACGAAAACAAAATTATTTCGAAATATCGCGTTTTGTACCATATCGCGTTTTGTACCATATCGCGTTTTGTACCATATCGCGTTTTGTACCATATCGCGTTTTGAAATATCGCATTTTGAAATATCGCGTTTTGTACCATATCACATTTTGTACCATATCGCGTTTTGAAATATCGCATTTTGAAATATTGCGTTTTGTACCATATCTCGTTTTGTCACATCTCGTTTTGAAATATCGCATTTTGAAATATCGCGTTTCGAGCGGATCCGATTCGAAACAGCAACATCCATAGAGACCTAGGAATCAAAACTGTTAAAGAGACAATTAAGTCATGCAGTCTAAAATACCAACTGAAACTGGAATCGCACCCTAACAAATTAGCTAGAGAACTACTAAGGTAACCGAAATATGGACGGCTTCGCAGAACAGATCCTCTAGATTTAATTAACTGAGAAATATAATCTAATAATTTCGTGCATGTTGAAATGAAATTAAGTAATTAATAATAATTTAATAATAATAATGCACAATGATATTAAGTATTAACATAGGTTAAGGCTTAAGTTAAATTTTTTTTTTATAGTTTTTAAGAATTTCACACTTCTTGTTAGTTTCGTATAAAGAAAGATTCAAGAATAAAGCCTTTGGCAATAGTTACAAAAAAAAAAAAAAATTGTTTTTATAGTGTCCACTAATTTTGTTAGTTGAATGGAATTTAATTTGTGAGCTGTGTTGATTATGGTTGTCACGTACTCCTCCACATTTTTGCAATTTTCCAGTTTTGTCGAAATTAATGAGCGCAACCCAACAGGCCAACTCTTCTCGTTAATACTGATTCCTCAAACGCGGTTACCAACTTATCCCAAACTTCTTTGCCGAACTTTTTTTATGATATGTTCATTGATTGGTTCTATTAGCAAAATAATTTTCGATTTGGTTTTCAAATCCTTTTTTTTATTTTCTCCGGTTACCAAACAATTATCATACAGTTCTTCCAGCTCTAAATAGGTTTGAAAAAAAATTTTCACGTGTCGTAATTCTCACAACCTTTCAATTTTTCGATTGATGGTAAATTATTTGTCGCCATCTTGTCAGAATTCTTACACCAAAATGCGCAGATATTATTCGGAAATATAGTTGAAAACCCGCTGGGTTAATTTTTTTAATATCTGGGCCCATAACCTGATGAAATGTAGTATTTAAGAGGCGACAAAAGCAAATGCGTGTTAGATAACCAAGGCGCATAACAATATATTATATGTACATTCTTGAAGTATGTACAAAAAATACTTATGTATTAGGTTTTACTACTTCAACAATGGCGACATTTATTTTTATGGCAACATTTTATAGTGGTTTAGGTGTTATAGTGGATTAAAAATCTTTTGCAAAATTTTGTTGAGATGTATTTCTTTTCTTGTTTTTCATGTGCAAAAACAACGATATATCTCTTTCATTTCGCAGAAGAAAAATGTTGTTCGCACGAAAATGGTGTGTTATCCTTCGAATTTGTGACACTTGACAGTTGCTTACACTCATTCCATATAATCTAATTCTATGGATATTAATTTGTCAAAAAAAGTGTTCAGAATCTTTTCACGAAGTCAATGTATACATTTTTTTGTTGGAAGGGTATATTTACTAACTCTATTATATTTACGGATTCAAATGGATTTCGAACAAATATTTGACATTTGTTTTTTGAAGCATTTCTTTCGTTTCAGTTTCAATTTTTTGCTTTGTGTGATTATTTAAATACCAATAAGATTAATATTTTGATAAAATGGATATAAAAATTGACATGAGTTCATGTCGGGTTTGTTTCAAAAATGTTGGTGTAATACCCCTTTTTAGCGATTACGGGGACGGAGTACCAGCAGAAACAATAAGTTCACTCTTCAATATTTATGTAAATCTATGAAATTTTTGTCTCGTTCTCTTTAATACTAATATTTTATGTAAATGTTATAGATAAGCTGTGCTGTAAATATACCAAATGCGGTGTGCGAAATATGCATGGAAAATATAAAAATTGCTATAAGCTTAAAAGATGCAATTGTTTGTGCGGAGAACATGTTAAATGACTATCTGGCATCAAACAATTCATTTGAAATTGAAGAAGCGGGAAACTTTCCAATCAATGAATATGATATTTCTGACCATTATCTACCCATACTAGATAATTTGGATGTTTCGGAACATTTAAAAATTGAACATAAGGATGACAAAATTTTAGATAGGTTTGCAAAGTTACATAGATTTCTAGTATTAAAGTAAAATACATAACTCTTATATTAACAGTTCAGAAAAGCACGAAGCGATTAAATGTTATGAGGATATATCGTCAGAATTCATTAGTTCTCAATTGTATGAATGTCTTAAATGTAAAGTCAAAACAGATACCTATAAACAATTGATCCAACATATGCGATCTCATTCTGGTATGTAATAATTTCGGCCTTAACTATAATAAATCACCAAGATTATTCACTTTTCTTATTTCAGACATTGCCTTGTATGAATGTGAAACTTGCGGAAAAGAATATAAACGTCGACATCATTATGTTAAACATGCATTTCATTTTCGTCACGATGACGATAGGCCATGCAAATGTAAGGAATGTGGTAAAGGCTTTAAGTTTCCCTGGTATCTTGCCCAACATCTTTCAACCCACCAAACGGAGAGAATTATTCCTTGCGAGCATTGTGATAAAACGTTTTGTCATATGAAAGCACTAACTGCACACTTACTAACCCACAATGAAGAAACTGAAGTATGTGAGATTTGTGGTAAACTATTTAAACACTCAACATTTTTAAAAGTTCATATTAGAACAGTGCATGGTTTACCTACTGAACGCAGTGGTAAAACCGCAAATTCACGGCGGCAAGTTACTTGTGAATTTTGTGGGAAATTAATGTGTTACACTAATCTGAAGAAGCATATTCAAGCTCAACATAACGACTCAATAGCCGTTAAACCAGATTCCGGCAACGCGATTATTTGCTTATATTGCAATAAAAAATTGTTCTACAATTCCGGTTTAATGATACATATGCAAGCGCATATTAATAAAAAAGAAATCCCGTTGGATATTAAAACGAAGGAAAAATATTTAAAATATAAATGTGATGAGTGTGATAAATTCTTTGTGAGTGCTTTACTTTTGAAAAAACATAAAATCCTACACTCAGGCATTAAAGAGCATGCATGTCCATATTGCGGAAAAGAATTTGCATTTAAAATGTATTTAGACCGCCATGTGCGTTTACTGCACGATAAAACTAATCCAAAAAATTTTAATTGCCAAATATGTGGTAAAGTTTCTACATTTGAAGCAGCTAGACAGGCACATATGCTTACGCATACCCGACAAACACCGTTCGAATGTAAATTTTGTGGTGTGAAATTCAGGTATGCTAAATCACTTCGAATTCACATTAAGAACAAACATTAAACAGAAATTATCCAGTAAAAAAAGAAACTCGAATTTAACGTAAAAGCCACATAATCATCATGGAAACTGTTTTTAATTTTTATATCACATTTAATTTTTAATTGTATTTTGTTGAGAAATAAAACATTTTTGCTTTAGCTGAATCAGCGCTATTCAGCTATTTCAACTAATGCAAATCTGCATTATCATTCAGCCAAAGAAAAATTTTAAAAGTTTTTGCTTTACAGTGTATTTTCTTGAGACAATAGCCGTATTTTCTTGAGAAATAAAACTTTTTTGCTTTAGCTGAATCAGCGCTATTCAGCTATTGCAACTAATGCAAATCTGCATTATCATTCAGCCAAAGCAAAATTCTAAAATGCTTTAGTTTTTGCTTTAGCCATGGTGGTGTTGTAATTGTCTCAAGAAAATACACTGAATTACAACAACACCACCATGGCTAAAGCAAAAACTAAAGCATTTTAGAAATTTGCTTTGGCTGAATGATAATGCAGATTTGCATTAGTTGAAATAGCTGAATAGCGCTGATTCAGCTAAAGCAAAAAAGTTTTATTTCTCAAAAAAATACGGCTTTAGCCATTGTGGTGTTGTTGTAATTGTCACCTCCAGAATAGCGGCGCACAACGCCGAACTTCGGCGCTCAAAGTTCAAATCTTTTTTGTCAAACAGATAGACGCCGTTTTTTTGACATTTCTGTCATTTGTAAACAGACTTAAAATACTAATACATATATTAAATCTTTTTGTTTATGGATAGATAAAGACACCAACAAAATAGAAGAAATGCATATTTATGATAATACAATAATGCTAATGAAAATGGCAATGATGTTATTCACAATGGGTAATTTATTAAAAGATAATTTTCTCATTAAATGTATCCTGAAAATTGTAAAAATTGAGTATTTAAAACAAATCACTTCTTTATTACAACAAAATTTAGTTATGTATTATCACCTCATTCATTTCATTAAAAAGGGTTGAGTATGGAATCCCAAAATCAAATTTCCAAATACAAAATCCCAAATTCAAAATCCCAATTATCAAAAATCCAATATACAAAATTCCAATTTATAAAATCCCAATTTTCTAAATCCCATTTAGCAAAATCCCAAATAAAAAAATCCCATTATGAATTATAGATAATATTTATTAAAACATGCGCGCGCATAATAAACAATCGTAAAATAATAAAATTAAAAGAATACGGTGTAATGAATATAAGGAACCAACAAATCTGACCGAAATCAACATCCCAGAGTTCTTGCAGTTTCTAGGAGAGGAACTATTTATACTTGCCGAAAAACCTGTTGAAAATGAAAAAATTATAATACTAGGGACTATTTCAAGTATAAAAATGTTATCTGAGTCTCCTTGCTGGCTAATGGATGGCACTTTTAATGTAGTTCCGACAATTATGGCCCAGTTGTTCAGTGTTCATGCGAAATATGATGACCAAATAATCCCACTCGTGTTTTGTTTAATGAGCAAAAAAAACAAAAAATGTTATTCGGAATTTTTTTTCGAACTTCATCGGATTGCAGTAGATTACAACATTTCATTGCATCCAAAGCGAATTATCTGCGATTTCGAAAAAACTATTCATGTTGCAGCACGTGAGTTTTTCCCCTCAACTGAATTTAAAGGGTGTCTTTTTCACCTTGGGCAAATTATTTGGCGTCAGGTTCAAAAGTCCAAAACTTAAAACAAAATATGGAAAGAACGAAGCATTTAGTTTGGAAATTAGAATGATTAAAAGCCTTGCTTTTGTCCCTGTTATCGATATTAAAAGTTATTTAGGCCTGGCATCGAAGGCTAAAAGTGGTCGTGGGGAAAAGAAATAGTGGTCTCTATAAAATTATAGGCGATTTGAAGAAGGAGCTTATTTTATCACAAACCACTTATGAAAAAATTAAAAGCGGTGAACAATTTCCCAAAAATAGGCTGGGAATGTTGACTTTGGGAATGTTGATTTTAGAATTTTTATGTTTGGGATTTTATATTTTGGGATTTTTATATTCTGTATTTTGTATATGGAATTAATTTTTTTTTTGGGATTTTGTATAGCTGGGATTTTTTTTTAGGGATTCCATGTGGTTTCCCATTAAAAAACGTGTTTTGTTGTTTTTATTACTAAATGTTTTTATACTTTATTTATTAAATGCCACTCATCGTCCAATTGACGTCGATTGTCGACGCGCTATCTGTTCGCTTTTATGGAAATGCATGAATTTTAAATTTAGCGCCGATGTTTTCGACGTCAATCTGTTTGAGGTATTAGGCGTTTTCGGAAATATCCCATGGTAATTTTTGGGTAACTTGCTGATAAAAAATTACCAAATCTATTTCCGAACATTTAGAGTAACTTTAGGGTAATTTACTTTTAGTTGTTCTCTAATTTCTATCTTTTTGTTAATTTGTATTAAATTAGTAGTGTCAGAAAAATTAAAGTACAAACTTTCAAAGCATAAACTATTATAAAAAGTACAAAAAAAATGTACATATTTGTTAAAATACGTAAATAAATTTTGCTGAATATAAATTACCATGCGAAATGTAAACTTACTTTTTGTATAGCCAGGGTAACTTGAGTAACTTTCTTTACCAACATTAAAAGAATTAAAATTACTCAAAAGTTACCATGGGATATTTCCGAAAACGCTTATTATATCCCTTTTGTGATTTACTAACACGATTGTGCGAGTACGGCAAAAGTACCATGTTAAAAATTTATTTTTGAATGTGTTTTGAACCAACTTACACATTTGCGCATTCCTTTCAAACTTATTTCGTCCGAAAAAAACACTATAATCTATATGTACATACACTTGTGTTGGTTGTACAGTTGTGCTTCAAATCAAACGAAATTTTTTATCAGAAACGCCATTACATACTATGATTTTTTACTCACACGTTTGTGTGGTTTGGACTTTAATTTAGCCATTTTTTATTTTTTTTTTGGTTGAAAAAGGGATATAAATAATTGGTTTTGTTTTGACAGATGAATATTTTTTTTATTATATTGGTTTCTTGTTTTCGAAAAGTTGTACTTTTAGTTGCGTTTAAAAATAACAATAAATTCGCGAATTAATTCGCGATTTTAGCCTCGTTTAAAAATAATGTTTCAGAATATCATTTTCGAAAAATTCGCGACTATGGCTAAAAATCGTAGTCACGTCTGTCGATACGGCCCCCTGTGTGATGCACGGAAAAGGTTCGAATACTTTTGGGACTTTCAATAAATCTGCAAATCGACTTATTTGACTTTGACGGATTCAGATGGATTTCGAACAAATATGTGACATTTGTTTTTTGAAGCATTTCTTTCGTTTCAGTTTCAATTTTTTGCATTGTGTGATTATTTAAATACCAATAAGATTAATATTTGGTAAAATGGATATAAAAATTGACAAGACTTCATGTCGGGTTTGTTTAAAAAATGTTGGTGTAATACCCCTTTTTAGCGATTACGGGGACGGAGTACTTGCAGAAACAATAAGTTCACTCTTTAATATTTATGTAAATTTATGAAATTTTGGCTTTCGCTCACTTCAATACTAATATTTTATTAACATTTTAGATAAGCAGTGATACAAATTTACCAAATGCGGTGTGCGCAATATGCATGGAAAATATAAAAATTGCTATAAGTTCAAAAGAGGCAATCATGTGTGCGGAGAACATGTTAAATGACTTTCTGGAATCAAACAAGTCATTTAAAATTGAACAAGTGGAAAACTTGCCAATCAATGAATATGATATTCCTGGCCGTTATCTACCTAAATTAGATAATTTGGATGTTTTGGAACATTTAAAAATTGAACATAAGGATGACAAAATTTTAGATAGGTTTGCAAGGTTATCTAGATTTCTAGTATTAAAGTAAAATAATTCTTATATTAACAGTTCAGAAGAGTACGAAGCGATTAAATGTTATGAAGATATATCGTCAGAATTAATTAGTTCTCAATTGTATGAATGTCTTAAATGTGAAGTCAAAACAGATACCTATAAACAATTGATCCTACATATGCGATCTCATTCTGGTATGTAATAATTTCGTGCTTAACTATAATAAATCACTAAGATTATACATTTTTCTTATTTCAGACATTACCATGTATGAATGTGAAACTTGCGGAAAAGAATTCAAATGCCGATCAATATATGTTAAACATGCATTTCGTCACTATGACAATAGGCCATGCAAATGTGACGAATGTGGTAAAGCCTTTAAGGGTCCTCGGGATCTTGCCCAGCATCTTTTAACCCACCAAACGGCGAGAATACTTCCATGCCAGCATTGTGGTAAAACATTTTGTCATATGAAAGGACTAAAAGCACACTTACTAACCCACAATGAAAAAACTAAAGTATGTGAGATTTGTGGTAAACTATTTAAGCACTCAACATTTTTAAAAACTCATATTGGAACAGTGCATGGTTTACGTACTGGACGCAGTGGAAATAAATACGCAAATTCACGGCGGCAAGTTACTTGTGAATTTTGCGGGAAATTAATGGCTTACACTAATCTGAAGAAGCATATTGAAGCTCAACATAGTGACTCAATAGCCGTTAAACCAGATCCCGGCAACGCGATTATTTGCTTATATTGCAATAAAAGTTTTCTCACCAATGCCGGTTTAAAGATGCATATGCAAGCGCATATTAATACAAAAAAAAACCCGTTGGATGTTAAAACGAAGGAAAAATATTTAAAATATAAATGTGATGAGTGTGATAAATGCTTTGTGAGTGCTGTATTTTTGAGAAATCATAAAATCTTACACTCAGGCATTAAAGAGCATGTATGTCCGTATTGCGGAAAAGAATTTGCATTTAAAATGTATTTAGAGCGCCATGTACGTTTACTGCACGATACAACTAATCCAAGAAATTTTAATTGCCATATATGTGGTAAAGTTTCTGCATTTGGAGCAGCTAGAAAAGCGCACATGCTTTCACATACCCGAGAAACACCGTTCGAATGTAAATTTTGTAGTTCGAAATTCGTGTATGCCAAATCACTTCGAATTCACATCAAGAATAAACATAAAACAGAAATTAATGAAAATAGTGAAAAAACATAAAAAGCCATGCATATTCTTATTATTTATTAGCCGAGTTCCATTGGCGAAAGTATTCGCAAGTGTGTAGTATTCAAATCTCGCTGGAATTCTGACAGTTCTCGCGCAGAAAAAATATGGCGGATACACAGTAATGTATTAAGTATAATAATTCTTGTTTATTGTTTACATTTTTATGTTGTATTTGTATTTAAATGGAATAGGAATTTTGGGATACAATTAAATTTGGTTATTTATTTTCCCTAGTCCTCACCACAATTAAATGTTGACATTGTTTCCAAAAGGCGTGCAATTTTATTTAGACCTATTAATTTGCACTTGAAATATGATTGTAATATGAATATTATTTTCATGGACACCCATACAATGTTTACGACTATTTTACTAGCAGAAAACAAAGAGGCCATTTACTAACAATATTTCTACCACAAAAGTAGAAAAAATGCACTCCCCTCCCCCAAACCTTTAACCCCAGGGCACTTATGTACCCAAAGATTTTTCTACTTTTGTGGTAGAAATATTGTTAGTAAATGGCCTCTTTGGTTTCTGCGACTAAAATAGTCGTAACATTGTATGGGTGTCCATAAAAATAATATTTTGTCCGAAAAGCCGAAAAAATTCTTGAACAAATTAAATTCATGGACGATTATAAAATTCTTCTTAATGATTGTAATAATATAAATATGTACGCAATCATTTTGAATGTTTTGTGTATTAAAACTGCAATATAATTCTTTTTGATGGTTATTTATTATTTTATTTAGGTTTACTATCTAAGATAAATGCGACCCATCGAAATTTTTATAATTTTTTTTTTTCTAAATCATTGAAAGTTGCGCAGACAATTAAAAGAAACAATTTAAGATCTGACTACATAGGAATACTTCTAGGTTCTAGCTACTCACAACTACTCAATCAAAAATTTTGTTTTCTTATGTTTTACTTCTAACTTACAAATTTGTGTTCCATTGCATATTACTTGCAAGTCTTTTGCTCACGCCAATGGAACTCGGCTGTTAATTTACTATAGAATTATTATACTCATAGAATTATGGGGCATGTAGATTAAATTGTTTTCTTCTACAAATTTTTGTAGGTAAATAAAAAAGCATCCGCTATATAAAAATATGTACGAGAAAGAAAGAAAGAAATATATATAGTAGTGCCATAATTTTTTATAGCATTATTAATTTATTTTTACATTTTTATCTATGTCGTCTGTTTTTATTATGAATCCTCAACATTTATAAATACGAAATAATCTTTTTTTTTTGTTAATTTTAAAATTGTTGCCATAAAAATAGTCGGATCGAATATATTTAATGGCAAGATTTATTTTTATGGCAACTTTTTATAGTGTTTTTGGCGGTGTAGTGGATTAAAAATCTTCTGCAAAATTTTGCTGGGAAATTTTTCTTTTCTTGTATCTCATGTGCAAAAAGTCAATGTTGTATCTCTTTCATTTTGCATAAGAAAAATGTTGGTAAAATGTTAATGGGGTATTAAAAACACTAATATGTACAAAAAAAGGGCCACCCAATATTTGTTTAGTATCT
The DNA here is from genome assembly GCA_932526605.1 of Nephrotoma flavescens. Classification (NCBI taxonomy): domain Eukaryota; kingdom Metazoa; phylum Arthropoda; class Insecta; order Diptera; family Tipulidae; genus Nephrotoma; species Nephrotoma flavescens. The sequence goes on from OW052221.1 coordinate 255,918,062, forward strand.
TTTACATGCCTCAGATTTAAACTAGGTAATTAACATTAAGCAAACTTCGGCTGAAATTTGTCGCCTATCTGAGTGTACACTTTTAAACCTCTTTCAGTGCGACTTTTTTATGCGGTATATGAAAAACAAAATATTCAGTACAATCTCCAAAATTTCAATCTAACTAGAACATAATTGAATGTGATTAATCTAATTAGTTAATTGACTAACGTTGGCCATTTAGTTTTTTTGATTTTTGATATTTCATCAGATTGCTTAAATATTGCGTCAGGTTGCGTAATGTTTTGAGTCATTTTCTACGTGGTACTTCTTTTATGCGGTTCCTATTCACCGCATAAAAAAACTTTTTAAATGTGTTGCAAAAAATATTTTCTTGTGCGTTTTTTATGCGGTCCCTATCCACCGCACAAAAACTGGTTTGAGTAATATGGCTGTGTGGTTGATGGTGCGATAGAAATAAAAGATTTGATATTGATTCGGTCGTTTTATAATTTTTTTTATTATTTTTCCAATTTAGGTTACGCGAGGATAACTGCACCACTAAAAATATCTCAATTCTTGATTCCAAAAAATCGTACATTCTATATAGTTAAGAATTCCGAGAGAAAAAGAACCAATAAATGGTATAAAAATGAACATACGAGTAAAAAAGCATACGTTCCTTTAACTTTAAATAACTACAATAAAATCTCGTAATTTTTACTTTAATAAAATGCAGTCCCGCCACAGGTACAATCTTTTTATAGGCCATTTCTACGCTCCCAAAATTCTAGCAGTGGTTCAACGGTACTATTCGCTGGTCACAAGCAGCTATGCTGATCTTATGACAATCATAAACTTGCGATGTGCCAAACTACAAGGCATCTATTAGGAAAAGATTTGACCCAGACAGCCAACGGGACCGACAAGAACAACATTAAACATAAATAGAATAATTAAAAAGCACTCAAACGATTCAATGTGCTTCTACTTGACAAAACATAAAATGGTGACCTGGTGATGTCGAAGGAAATGTTGTCACTTTTGCTTTAGCCAACCACATACAATAAACAAATTATGAACGGGTAGAAGAATAAACAACCGTCGTTCAAGAAAATCTCAAAATTATGATTCTCACGAGAATTTAAATAAATAATTTATTTTTAAGCTGAGACGATCAACTAAACTAACCTATAGACGAGAATGGTGACCCCAAAGAAAACAAATCAAGATAGAACCATTTTTTAAGCTGGATACATCAATCAAGCAAATATTTAGATCCATTTCCAACTTTGATTCTTTCGTTGTGACTCTTTCCTCGTTGCCTTCCCCTTTAACTACAAACTTACAACAGTTTGTAGGTAAAGGGAAAGGAAACGAGGAAAGTGTAGAATGGCGGGATGGGCGTAAAATTATCGATCAGGTGGCACAACAAATATCACTATATTTAGTGAACCATAAAACGTAACCCCGATAAGAACGAAGGAAACGCCAGTGATTTTTTACGCTAAAAGCATCAATAAGCTATTCGACTAAGCAGCCATTAACGAGTTGATTTTAACAAGGTCACAGAGCAAAATAACAATTTCTTGATCTACAAAACTATAACCTTTCAACAAACCATGGAACCACTAAAGAGTCCAGCCCCTAGTTTGTAAGTAGAAGAAATGGCTCAGCCAAAAATAATTAGAATTTTAATTTGAATTATAGATGAAAGATTTGCAAGAATCGCAACAATCAGTTTCGAACTTAATGAGATTATTGATTTGAAAAAATCAGTCATCTCATCAGGCCGCGGCGACTGACGTTGATATTTTACATAGGAATATTGTCTATATATAGAACAATACCATGTATATGTAGCACTAGCGAATTACTTCCTAGTCTACGGAATTCGATTCTTTCATATTCTCCATCTATACTTCATTTTTACCAATTAACTTTTCGTTGTGTACGAATTACTTTTATATTTTACGTTGTTGTTTTATTGTAATGGTTCTGTTGTGATTGTTCCGTACATTGGGCTATTTCAGTATATCTCGAATTAAATACACAATCGTAGGAAATTCTTCCATTTGGCGTCAAACCTGTGTGACAACGACTATGATAATTCATACTTACTTAGACACAATCAACTTCTGAACCACCCAATACTTTTTTCTTTCCTTTAAACGCTGGATCGCGGATAAATTAGAATTTTAATTTGAATTATAGATGGAAGATTTGCAAGAATCGCCTTTGAATTATAGATGGAAGATTTGCAGTCATTAAAATCATCGTGGGCGACTTTAATGTAAAAATCGGTAGGAGTGCAGAAATTACATCGCACATCGGTCCTAACAGCCTGCACCTAACTAGTAATAACAACGAGTCACCGACCTGGCAATAACGTACAACTTAGTTGTATCAAGTACGTTTTTTTCACATAAGAGAATCCACAAAGTAACGTGGAGATCGAATGATGGGAGAACGGAAAATCAAATCGATCACGTCATGGTGTCTAAGAGACACTCCACCAGCATATCTGACGTTAGATCTTACAGAGGTGCAGACATGGACAGCGATAATATGCTTGTCATATTTAAATATAAGGGCAAACTGTCATCTACGTTTAACAGACAAGCACAAAAGACCGTTCGATGGAATATCGATGCTCTAAAAGACCAAGCGTCACTGCAGAGTTACCAATCAGCTGCCACTAATTATTTAGAGCGGCCCAGCAACAACGAAGAAGCTCCCTCTAACCCCGTAGGGTCGTCGAAAATAAACGAACACTTCGTGAAAAATGGTTGGCTCGCAACACTAGAAGGACACTAGCAGAATATCTCCGCGCTAGGAAAGCCACGACTAAATACCTTCGACAAAAGAAGCGCGAACATATGAGATCATGCATCGAAAACATCAGCTTCCAAGCGGAACTAGGAAACTCAAGGGACTGTTTTGCCAACGCCAGGAATCTCACTAAAGACTTCCACCCAAGAAGTACAGCCATCAAAGACGGGAATGGAGAGTTGAGAACAAATGTGGCTGATGTTCTCTCAGTATGGCAAACCTACTTTCAAAATCTGCTAAATCGGAATGACGACGTGACCGCCATTAGAGCAATAGCTCCTCCAGGTGAAGAGGTCTTGTTGAATATCCCACAGTGGAGGAAGTAGACGCAGCTATTAGTCGATTGAAAAACGGAAAGGCACCCGGTCTCGATGGAATCCCCGCAGAATTGATTAAACTCGGAGGCGCTACTCTTGCAACAAGTCTATACGACCTCGTCGTCTGTATTTGGGACCAAGAAGAGCTGCCTGAGAATTGGAAGACCGCGCTCATATGTCCGCTGCATAAAAAAGGCGACCGTCTCAAATGTGAAAACTATCGTGGCATAGCTCTATTGAACGCTGCTTACAAAGTGTTGGATAATGTTGTACTTGCCAGACTCATCCCTTTCGCCGAAAACATCATTGGCGACTATCAGTGTGGTTTTCGACCCAACCGATGAACCACGGACCAGTGTTTTACCATGAGGATGATCTTGGAAAAATGTTGGGAGTACAACATAATCATACATCTATATATAGACTTCCGACAGGCATATGACAGTATAAACCGCGACAACCTATGGGCCGCGCTCATATGCCTAGGAATCCCAGAGAAACTCGTTTCGCTGTGTAAATTAACAACGTCTGGGTCTGTATGTAGAATCGTAATTGAAGGAACTGTGTCAGACTCCTTTGAAATAACATCTGGCGTTCGACAAGGAGTACGTAGTGAGGAAAAGCAACATCGAAACTTCGCGCTGTATATCTAATAAATCCGGCCAAATTCTTGGATATGCAGATGATATCGTGCTTCTTGGCCGAAGGCCTAGCGATATCAAAGACAGTTTCATACCGCTCGATCGCTGCGCAAGAAGACTTGGTTTGGAGGTGAACAGCAGTAAAACCAAATATCTAGCAACACCCTCTATGGCAAATCTCGGAATTGGCGACCACAATTTTGATGGTGTCGAAAACTTTAAATACCTCGGGTCAGTTATAACATCACTGAATGAAATGCAGGCAGAAATAAAAGCCCGAATCGCTGCCGGACAACGAGTTTTCTACGACCAATCAAGATTATTGCGATCGAAACATCTATCGCAGTCGTGCAAGCTCGCACTTTATAAAGCACTAATAAGACCTGTGCTGACTTTCGGAAGCGAGAGCTGGACCATGACCTCTAACGATTGTGGATTGTTCTCTACATTCGAAAGGAAGGTCATCCGTTCAATTTTTAGTCCAATTAAAGTTGCGAACAACGAATATCGGATTCGTATGAATCACGAAATAAAGCAACTCCTCGGAGGCAGCGATATCATCGGATTCATTAAATCCAATCGAGTGAGATAGCTCGGCCACGTTACAAGGTCCCCACAACAACGAATGATTCACAAAGTGTTCCATCAACACCCAGCCGGTGTACGTCGTAGAGGAAGACCCCGGCTGCGCTGGCGTGACGACGTCGAAAAAGACCTACTCGCATTAGGATGTCGAAATTGGAGGACGAGAGCAATGGATCGGGATGGATGGAGGGCCATTGTGCGGGCGGCGAAATCCCTTCATGGGATGTGAAAGCCAGAGAGAGAGAGACTAGTAACACCATTTATAATTACTTTTAATCACACTACTATTTTTACTTGAACATCACTTATTATTTTCCCGCTACTCGCTTTAAAGTACTTTTCATACCAGACGCCTCTCCTAGGTTTAGAGGTTTCTTAAATAAAAATCTTTTATTTAAGTTTAATTTTATATAACCTAATTTTATTTGATTAAAATTGTTCGAGGTTTTATATAAATTAAATAAGATAGTTCAAAAATAAAATATTTTAAGTGATCTATCAGAAAATAAAAATATACTGCAGCAAAGTTATCTGTAAAGGATAAAACACACCAAGCAGTAGCAGCGAGCAGCAAAATTTAAATATTGAAAGAAACATAATTATAGTTTGATTATAAATATAGGTATTTCCAATAAAAGAAATCGAATGTTTTGTAAATTTAATAGAAAAATTTAAATTTAAAAAAATTATATTGAATGAAGTTGCACCTGTCACGGCATCAGCACAGAATATACAATATTCTGTGTGAATAGGTTCTACATAAAAAAAAATTGGTTTTTATGTCAAATAGAATAAAATTTTTGATGTACACAATTTATTTTGCCGGATTTTGGTAAATAGAATTTCACAATGTCAAAAAATATAAATATATAAATTAGTAAATGTCAAATACAAATTGTTAATTTACTACATAAAAATATTCGTGTTCTAGAACTTGAATCGATAAGTTCGTCGTTTGGGTGCTAGAATGCGAATCGTGAGTCGTAATAAGTAAAAAATTTTGAAAAAAATATATTGGATTAATAGAGAAAAATAATTTGGATGAAATATCATCTTGTATAATATTTAAGAGCAATTTGGTGGTTTCGCCAGCTCATAAATAAATGAATAAATAATAATAATAACATAAAAATAAAAAGTTGTTTAAGAGCTTTTAAATTTAAATTGTGGAATTTAAAAATGAAAGTCGAGTTTGGTAAAGATTCGTGCCGGCTTTGTTTAAAAAATGTAGGCAAAATACCTTTATTTAGCGATCCAGGGGAGGGAAAATTGGTTCAGATTATAAGTTCGCTTTTCAGCATAGATGTAAACATTCTCACCTAACCATTGATTTTAAACTAAATAATACACAGTTCATCTTTCAGCTAATCTATAAAGTAAATTTCCCAAACACCGTGTGCATTATATGCATGGAAAACATAAAATCTGCTGTTAAAACAAAAGAAACTATTCTCGACACAGAGGCTACGCTGACTACGTATTTAGAAATAAGCAAATTAATTGATGCAGCCGAAAATTTGCAATCCAACAAGGATACGAATGTGAATCACTTAGACGACAGGTTTGTTTAATTATCCATAGACTATGATATATTTAATAAAATTATTCTTCCATCCGTAGTTCACGAGATTCTGAAGCTGTACCGACTATATCTACTACCAAACCGGAAACGCAGCTCAATTTAAATTTTCCTGCGATGTATGAGTGCGAGAAATGTGGAGCCAAAGCTGATACTTACAGAGGATTAATTAATCATATGAGATTTCACAAAGGTATTTTCACAATTCCTGTTGTAAATCAGTATATTGACCGTCCAATGTTTATTCTGTTTCAGATGTAATGTTATGTGAATGTGAAATTTGTGGCAAAACTAATAAAAATCAATCAAGGCACCGGAGACACGCCCAAATGCATCGTGAATCTACACCTTACAAATGTAGTGAATGTGATAAACGATTTAAGTCGCAAGGATATCTTACGCAGCATCTCTTGACACATAAAACGGACCCAATAATACCATGTCCAAAATGTACCAAGTTATTTTGCCACCGAAAAGCACTAAACAATCACCTACTAAGTCATAATGAAAAGACTGAAGTATGTAAGATTTGCAATAAAAAATTTAAACACTCCACGTTCTTGAAAACACATTTAGCACTAAAACATTATGGAAAAAATTATAAAAAATACAATTATTTACCGCCCCAGGTTGTTGCATGTGAGTATTGTGGCAAACAATTCACTCCCAAAAATCTAAAAAAACATGTTGACGTAGAACACTTAAATATTATTCCTATTCCCAAAATAAAAAATACTAAATGTTCATATTGCGATAAAAGCTGGCCGCACTCAGCCGCTTTAGCTATACATATGCAAAGCCATTTTAATACAAAGAAAGTTTCAATAGATTGTAAAAAAAAGGAACAATTACTAAAATATAAATGTGATGAATGTGACAAAGCATTTACAAGTCAAGTGCTTTTGAGAAAACACAAAGTAATTCATTCAGGTGTGAAAAATCACATATGTTCATACTGTGGAAAACGTTTTGCATTTAAAGTGTATTTACTTCAACACGTTCGGTTACTTCACGAAATAGGTAATCCTAGAAATTGCGTGTGTGATATTTGTGGTAAAGTCTGTATAAATGTGCATACTAAGGAAGCCCATACACTGTCGCATACTCGGGAAACGCCATACCACTGTACATTTTGTGATTCTAAATTCGTTTATGTAAAATCACTTCGATTACATGTCAAGAACAAACATAAACCATTCTCAGAAGTTAATAAAGATAGTGGAAACAATTAAAAAACATCTTTTGAATATTGCACATATACCTTACTATTTCATATACCTATTTGGAAAATTTACTGTCTCCGTAAGTCTGACTGTTCAATGTCTAAAGTCTTACTCCATTTTCCAAAATCGGCCGTTCGTATCTCTTATTCTTCGGTAGACCTTCACTCCACTCGCTCCCCACAAAGTTTCTCTTTATCAAAAATATGTTCCACATAGGCAGTTGTCTCTTACACGAAGCCAGTTGCGATCATCTCTGTTATTATTCCTTCCTTGCTGTACCCTTATTGGCAGCAATATTTTTTGATCCACTTAGTAGGGAGGGCTAGGGGGCAATGTCCTAGATTCATACCTCGTCGCGATGCTTTCTGGGGTAACTCTAAATGAATAAAGCGGTGTAGTGGAGACGAGCAAAGGAAATCCCGTTTATAATCATGGACACTACATGTCAGAGTCATTGGCGCCTCAAAATCAATACCAAATCAGCGTCTGTTCTCCAGATTAAGAGTGGCTGAAGTGGGCATCTGTCTTGTATCAAGCGGCTCACTATATAATTCTGTACAAGGTAGGGCTGAATCAGCTGAATGCTTTAAGATTCTCAGCAAAACGTGACCCACACACGTAATAAGCGGGTTGAGCGGCAGACAACAAGCTTCTATCATAAAAACAATTAGATAGGTAAGTTATGAACCCTAATCAAAGGCCATATCGGATTAATCACAAACTCGACCTCGGAAATTGTACACGAACAACGCTTTAAAAATGGGGACATGGAACGTGTTTAGCCTCTTAAGACTTGGAGATCTCCAGAACCTTTTCGAACCAAGCAAAGAGTTACACATTAAACGAAATTGCACTACTAGAAGAGCTTAGATGGTCTGGGAGTAGGATCCATGACTAGTAAAAAGAACGGCCCACGCGTCGTCGACAGCTGGCATAGACAAATAAAATACTAATAATTTTCTCTCTGATACAACTTAATTGAATCAAGTACGTTTTTCCCGCATGAGAGAATCCATAAAATAACGGGGAGATCGAATGATGGAAGAACCGAAAACCAAATCGATCACGTCATGGCGTCTAAGAGACACTCCACCAGCATATCTGACGTTAGATCTTACAGAGCAGACATGGACAGCGATCATTGCTTGTCATATTTGAGTATAAGTGCAAACTGTCATCTACGTTCAATAGACAAGCACAAAAAACCGTTCGATGGAATGTCAATGCTCTAAAAGACCATGCGTGACAGCAGAGTTACCAATCAGGTGTCACTAACTATTTAGAGCGGCCTAGTAACAACGAAGAAGCTCCTTCTAACGTCCAGGAGCAGTGACACGCTATACAATCAGCCATAACCACCGCGGCACAAAACACTATCGGAAGAAAACCTTCGAGGTCCTGCAATGATTGGTTCGATGACAATGCCGCGTGGTCGTTGAAAATAAACGAAAGCTTCGTGAAAAATGGTTGGCTCGCAACGCTAAATACCTTCGACAAAAGAAACGCGATAATATGACATTATGCATCGAAAACATCAGCTTCCAAGCGGAACTAGAAAATTCAATGGAATGTTTTGCTAACGCCAGGAATCTCACTGAAGACCCAAGAAGTACAGTCATCAAAGACAGGAATGGAGAGTTGAGAACAAACGTACGTGGCTGATGTTCTCTACGTATGGCACACCTACTTTCAAAATCTGCTAAATCGGAAAAACGAAGTGACCCCCATTAGATCAAAAGCTCCTTCAGGTAAAAAGAGATCTTTGTCTAATATCACACAGTGGAGGGAAGTCGCGTGTAACCTATGGTGGTACAGCTCTATTAAACACTGCTTACAAAGTGTTGGCTAATGTTGTACTTGCCAGACTGGAGATGAACAGTAGCAAAATCAAATTTTTATCAACACCCAGAATCATCTCCATAGCAAATCTCGTAAATGAGAACCATATAATTAATAGAGTCGAAAACTTTAAATAAGTATATCTCGGGTCAGTTAACATCGTTAAATGATATGCAGGCAGAAATAAAAACCCGAATCGTTGCCGGACAACGAGTTTTCTACGCCCAACCAAAATTATTGCGATCCAAACATCTATCGCAGTCGTGCAACCTCACATTTTATAAAGCACTCATAATACCTGTGCTGGTTTTCGGAAGCGAGAGTTGGACCATGATTTCCAACGATTGTAGATTGTTATCTACCTTCGAAAGGAAGGCCATTCGTTTAATCTTTGGTCTAGTTAAAGTCGCGAACAACGAATATCAAATTCGTATGAGCCACGAGATAAAGCAACTTCTTGGAGGTTGCGATATCATCTGATTCATCAAATCCAATCGAGTTAGATGACTTGGCCACTTTACAAGGTCCCCACAACAACGGATGACCAATAAAGTGTTCCATCAACAACCAGCAGGTGTGCGTCGTAGAGGAAGACCCCGACTGCGACCCCGAGCGATGGATCGAGACGGATCGAGGACCATAGTACAGGCGGAAAAATCCCTTCGTGTGATGTGAAAGCGCGAGACAGAGAGAGTAGGGTATATATTTACTAGTAGACCAAAATTAAATTGACGCTTCTGAATTTAAAAAAGTTCAGTGCACAATTTCTTTCATCAGTTAAGTGGGAACTATAGATAGAATAAAAAAAATAAAAAAAATAACGTAAGAGAGCGAGAGATAGGATTTAAATGTATACGACCATACTCAGAATAACAAAAATAAAAAGTTTAAGAGAAATTGCGTTTTAATTTTGCTGTCACGTAAAAAGAATAGCAGAGCGAAAATTTTCGTGCAAGAATAAAAAACTTAACAATTACAACAACAAAACTCAAACAAATTTTTGTGCGTTACAAGTAATATGCATTTTTATTATTTTATATATATGGGAATTTGGAATAATTGGTGTATTTTATGTTTCCTATTTATAAAATATCCATGTACACATATACTAATATGAATATAAAATCAAAAATAATTTTCACTACACTGTATAATTGTATTTTTTTAAAGCAGACCTAAAAAAATAATTTATCGAATTGCGGTAATTTAAACCGCATATAAATAATTTTTGTAATTTTAAACACATATATTTGTTCAGATATAATTCGTTTATACTCAAAACTATTGTAGTTTCACTCAATATTTTAGCAAATACATTAAAAAAATATTACATGAAATATAAGAATGAACTTAATATTTTAAGTAATCTATAGCCGAAAAGTCAAATTGGAATAATATTTTTTTGTCTTCGTTTCTTACGTTTTTCTGTTATTTTTTTTATTCTATCTATAGTTGGCCCTTTACTTCGTATATATTAAGAATTCAATCCGGATTGAACCCGGATCGAAATTTCAATATATACGGGATCGAGTCAACTTCGCGTTAAAGGACGAAACACACCAAGCAGCAGCATCGAGCAGCAAATTTAACTATTGGCTTATTCGCTTATGTAAAGATACAAAATTATAATTTAAGTGTAAATATAGGTATTTCCAATAAAATAAATCAAATATTTTCTAATTTTAATAGAAAAATTTAGATTTAAAGAAATTATATTGAATGAAGTTGCATCTATCGCGGCATCAATAGGTTCCACACACAGCACCATAAATTTACTGCACTTTAGCTGCTACTCATAACCTCAATAAATTTGACACAATTCTATTTACAACTAACAAAACAATCTGCTGCGCTGCTTGGTGTGCACGCTCATATGCAGCCGTTAATGTGGATTGCTTGGAATATGTCGCGCTGCTCTTGGTGTGTTTCATCCTTTACTCGATTCGATCCACCAAATTTGTAGAATCGAGTTAACTCAATCCTTAAAAACACCAATATATACGGAATCGAGTCGAAAAACAACAACAAGAAATTATTATAAAAATATTAATAATAAAATAACGCCATTTTTATTTCGTTTACGATTATTTGCGTATATATGTATATATTTTTTAAATATTTTTATTTTTGTTTAAATTGTAATAAATATAGAAATATGTATTTAGAAATTTTTTTGACGTTTATTACAACTCGATCTCGATTCGATCCCAACATAATCCGCCAATATATTGTATATATACGCTAAAAAAGATAATTCGGTTTCAATCCAAAGTTAACTCTAATACCTTGGACAGACACAAAAATTATCGCGATTTCTTCCAATCGCGATTACATGTCAAACAAATAAAATCGCGATTTTATAATTATGGTGACAGACACAAACCCGATTTTGTAACTCTGCAAACGTTCAAATTCATACTTAATTGATGAAATAAAACAATTTCAATGCGAATTTGCCGATTTTGAATTACATCGAATCAGTTACAATAAGTTAATATAAACTAAATGTATAAATAATTTCTGTGACAGTTAAAATATTTTAAAATTTAATTTACAATCTAATAATTTTTCTGTGTACATTGTACATTCAATGAAAATGACTTATGTTCCCCAGCCCCATACAATCCTACTGATTTTTTCTTATATTTCACATTTATCTTCTTCCTACAACCCGATTGTAGTAATCTTGTTCTATAAACGCAGTAATCCTGTTTTGCCAAAATCGTGTGCTGACAGACTGAAAAAATAACTACGTAATCTCGAATTCACGATTAGCTAGTTTGTGTCTGTCTAGGGTATTATTGATTCGATCCGGATTGAATCCTTAAGTATGTATAAAAAACGGTATGTAAGTATGTATAAATATGTAGTAAGTATGTATAAAAAAACGGCTGAAGTTTTTCCATGCAAAAATCATGTGTTGTCCTTTCTGTTTATATTTGTCTCGAGAAATCCGTTTTCTTCTGGCAGTCCTCTCGTCATAGTTCCTTTATGACTTACAACGCATCCCCATAGAATTCCTTATGACTTTTTCCTTACAGAAAAGTATGAAAAAAAAATTTGAGATTTTTTTTTCCTCAAATTCTTTTTTCATATAATTAAAAATTATTTATTGAGCCAATAATAACTATAATAAAGTTGGTAATGGTTTAGGGCTCGTTTTTATTTTAAATGTTAAATTTAAAATAAAAACGAGCCCTAAACCATTACCAACTTTATTATCTTTTTTCATACTTTTCTGTAAGGAAAAGTCAAAAGGAATTCTATTGGGGTTGCGTTGTTAGTCATAGTACTTTAGTCACAGAATGCAAATAGAAGGGGCATTACATGATTTTTGCATGGAAAAATTTCGACCGTTTTTTTATCTTTGATTTGTATGGAAAGAAGTAAAATATACTGATGAATGAAACAAATTGTGCACTGCACTTTTTTACATTCAATAAGGGTAGAGTCAAATTTTTTTTTGGTCCAGCTAGTAGCGTTGTATATATTGACTTTATAATATATGACTGTACTACCGAAGTGGAATTAATGGGTATATCCAGCCCATGTACGCCTCACTAAAAAAAGAGTAGGCCTCACACACCTTATGGGCTGGATGCGAAATATCTCAATAAAAAAATATAAATATCTCAATCTTTAGTGAGGCAAAAATTTCCTGTCTTCTTTTAAATAGATATTTAATATTTTTTGGCTTGAACCTGTACTTTAGTTGCCAATTTATTTTGTTCTATTTTCAGTTTTTGTTTACCTTGAGCTATGAAGTTATAAATTAAGGAACGCAATATTTACTTAATTACTAAAATTCAGGTATAAACTCAAAATAAGATAAAGATATTGCATGCACCCCAAATAGAATTCTACAAATGAGGGAAATTTACAATTCAGACATCTCAAATGTAGACCTTCGGCTGGATTCACCCAAAAATTCACTCTTATATGCCTTGTCACACGAATCGAATTATACACAAGTGATACTAGCACCTCTAGTAGTTATGTGTTTGAAACTTTAGCCAGAAATTTTGTTAAGTGTTTACAAAAACAACATTCAAACTACCTACCTGATTGAAATATATTATTAAACTCTTCAAAACGCAGTGAATTTGAGACGATTATTTGTGATTCTTTTTACATAATGATTCACTACTGTATTCAAGTACAAAATACCGAATTATAAAGGTTAGTTGATAATTCACTACCGAATTTGATATTTTACATTCACAGAACAAGAATTCGGAGTCTGAACTACACTCCGGTAGATCAACCGAAATATTGCCACAGTTTAAGAGGGAGACAAACTGCTCGGAATTTTGGATGCTCAGTCGCTTACAGGATCTAAATTTCATAGTGAGCTATTTGTTGGTCAGTAGGAGCCGGATAGGGGTGGTGTTTATGATGAGTAACAAGATGATTGGCGATGAGGATGGTATACCAGTTATGTTTGCTAGCGTAGCAAGAGTAATCGGAAGTGGCTTTTGGCGATTGGTAATTAGCAGGAAGACTACTCGTAGACGGTATTTGTAATGCTACGGCTCGTGGGCAGAAGAGAGATTTGCGGAGAAGTTGCAACCACCAAAATGGCTCTGAACAATCTTCACGGCAGATCAACATTGTTTTTTTAATGTGGGAGAATACCGCGAGTTGGAAAGTATGTGGAAAATATTCCTCAAGGTTTTTGCAGGAACTGGTATTTTTATTTGATATTTAATTAAATAACATAAAACAAATTTTGTTCAATACAATCTATCCTTCATCTACAATTCGTGTGGAGACAACAGACAGTGAAATTAAATGGAACGGCCTACACCCAATATCGCAAAAATTCAAGCGAAAGGTGACGGCGGAAAATATAGTTAAAAAAGGTGTTGGCAACGGGGGGTTGGCTGTTTTCAAGGATGGCAGCATGGATGAAGAAACGTGCGAGCAGGAAGTGCCGAGTGTGAAGGAAACGAATTGGATGTGTTCTGAGCAGAGATCAGACATTTTTGACTTTGTTAGCTCGGCTCGAGACGAGCCAATTTCATGCAGCCGCCTTTAACTTTGTTAGCTCGGCTCGAAAGTCGAGATACATTTCATGCGTCCGCCTTTAGCCCCAGGCTTCGAAATTTTTTATGAATTTTCTGGAAACTTACGGAAGTAAATAGCAAATTTTATTTTCATTTGTGAGACAAAATTACTTAACTGATACTCGACCGTTGTGGATGTACACGTTAACTTTTATGGTGTTTCCATGACAGAGTTAACCGGGATTATCATGGAAACGAGTCGGATTTAGAGTAACCGGGATTATCTGGGATTATCATGGAAACGAGTCGGATTTAGAGTTTTCGTTAAATTTTTTTTTATTATTTTTTTTATTATTTTATTTCATTACCAGCTTAATCATTATAAATAAAATACATTGTGTGTAAAACATTATTAAAACTAACAAGATTAAGAAGGTAAGATAAGAGAACCATTGGATCAAATAGATCACGTGACTGGTCCCCTGATTCTAAGCCACAAAAAAAATATTTGAATTCTATTTACAAAATTAAAATCAATTTAAAGTCAAATTATTTTACAGTTAAAATTGAGAGAAACAAAAATTATATAATAAAATTATAACTACATCTTAATTACTACACATGAATATATTAAAACCTCTTAAACTACACCATTTAATTTTAACATATATAATTTTAAAACCAATAAAAACAAAAACAACAATATTTTAAACCAATAGTTGAAAAAGATGGTCAATATTTTTAGTTTGATGAAGCCATTCTTTAAGGTATATTGAAAAACTAGAGAAGTTGCCGCACTTACGAATATCCAACGGTAAATTGTTAAAAATGATTGGTGCAACGATATTAATAAAGTTTCTCCGTAGATCTAATCTAAACTTAGGAATATGTTTCAAGAAAGTATGATTTGATCTGAGATTATACCCTGCATGAGTCACAAAATTATTCCCACTTTTAACATAGAATATTCTAAGTACCTTGAAGACGAATATGTGACGTAGAGGAAGTATGCTGAGGTTTTCAAATAATGGCCACGAAGGCGAAAAAGATGGTTTAAAGCACATTATTCTGATTAACTGCTTTTGTCGCACGTAGACAGGACGTAGTGTAGCATTGCAAGCACTACCCCAACATGATAAACCATATTGCAGTATTGAGTCCGCTAATGCAAAGTAAATCGTCCTAAGTAAATATTGCGGACAAAATAGCCGTAAGACATACATTTTTCTGGAGACCAATGATAGTCTAGTTTTCAGTCCTTGTGTGTGCGCTTTCCAATTTAAATCTCGATCAATAATAATACCTAGATATCGAAATTCATCAACAGTGTTCACTAAGAAGCAGTCATTAGGAGGGCATTGCGTGTTATTGTTTCTGCTGCATTTGAAAGTATGATACGTTGTCTCAAGATACAACGATGAGGTATCCCTAAAATGTAATAATTTCGTTTTGTGACTCAAAACAAAATTATGTGCTTCCAACCAAATAGACAAACTTTTTAAATCATGATCTATGAGCATGATATTTTCTTGATAACTTGGACTAGCATATGTAAACGAGAAATCGTCAGCAAAAGCAGTTGGAGACCCTCGAAATTGTAGTCGAAAGATACCGTTTACATACACTAAAAATAATAAAGGTCCTAAGACAGAACCCTGTGGGACTCCCACATTTATCGGTAACTCTTTACTTAATTGTCCACTTACTCTAACCAATTGCGTTCGCCCATGCAAATACGAGGACAACCAATCCCGGGTTATCCCTCTGAATCCACAACAATATAGCTTTTTTAACAATGTGCTATGTTGAACTCTGTCAAAAGCCTTTGTTAAGTCTATAAATAGAGTAGATACCTTGGACCCTTTATCAATATGTTCAGTTACTTGTTCTAGGAAAGATACAATAGCTTGTTCAGTATTTTTATTTTTCCTAAATCCATATTGGTCAGGAGAGAAAAAGTCTCTTTTTTCTAGGAAGAAAACGATTCTACTTTTTATGACTTTTTCAAATATTTTCGAGAAGACCGAAAGTAGAGAGATTGGTCTATAGTTGTTCATACTTGTTTTATCATTATTTTTAAAGATCGGAACAACTAAGGCTCGCTTTAACGATGTAGGAAAAGTTCCAGTTACCAAGCTTAAATTGGAAATAAAAGATAAGACATCAACTAAGAACCAGGACATTTTTTTGACAACATTATTTGAAATCCCATCCAAACCAGGAGTTGAATTATTTTTTAGCGAACGAATTGTAAAATACACTTCTCCAGATGAAATTTCCGAAAAAACGCAACTATCTATAGATTGGTAATACTGACATATTATTCTATTTTTGTCATCATTCAAGAGGAGACTGGCAGCATTTGCATCACCAACACTAGTAAAGAACTCGTTAAATTCATTTGCAATCTGCACTGGACCAGATATTTTGCAGCCTCTTTGATTAACAATTTCTTTAATTTCAGCTGAATCAGGCTGTCCGTTAATTATTTCATTGACTGTTTTCCAATTTTTACGAGCATCACTACCATTGTTGCTGAACTTTTGAGAATAAAAGCTTTTTTTGGCTATATCAATTTGTAGGTTAACAGAGTCACACAGCGTCAAGCTATATTGTTTCAATCTACGGTTGCTGTTATGTTTTTTTGCAAGGCGACAAATATTATTTCTTTTACGTATAAGTCTCAATAGATCATCAGACATCCATGGCTTTAGCTTCGTTGACCTATTGGCAAACAACTTAATGGAAGTGCTTTTTTTAATATGACCTTTAAAGATTTTAATAAAATTATCGTAGGCCTTAGAAGCATCTAGACAAGAATAAACATCAGTCCATACTTCATACAATAGTAGTTCCTTTAGCTTATTGAAATCAATCTGTAAAACTTCAAAGGTTCGCCGAGAATTAGATTTAATGTTAAAGGTTCCTGTTATTTTAATTTCAATTAAACAGTGATCTGAAATTTTTAGGTCTAATACACTGTAAGAGACTACCGGAAAATACCTTTGATCAAATCTATGGAGTACATTATCAATACAAGTAGCTGTGGTATTTGTAATTCGTGTTGGTTCAAGAATATTATCCAAACCATGTTCCGATAATTCTTAATCCTCCTTAACTCGACGAAAGTAATTGGGTTAAATGAGATTCTATCTGTCAGAGGAAAAATTATAGTATTCAGAAAATATATATAGTATTATTATAAATTATAGTACTATTATAAAGAAAAAATATAGTTAAAATAACACGGGTTAAAATATTCACGAAACAGATTAAACCATAAAAAGACTGAAAAAATTTAACACCGCCTGAATGTCAAAACAAATGTAGCATGGAAACGATAGGGATTAGCTCGCCATGTTATTAACTCGACGAAACTCAACGAAACGTATGCTTTGTTCATTACCATTACTACGTATATATTAGGGATTCAATCCGGATCGAATCAACTTAGAGTTAACTTTGGATTGAAACCGAATTATCTTTTTTAGCGTATATATTGGCGGATTATGTTGGGATCGAATCGAATCCGAGTTGAGATAAACGTCAAAAAAAAATTCTAAATACATATTTCTATATTTATTTAAATTCAAACAAAAATAAAAATATTTAAAAAAATATATATATACGCAAATAATCGTAAACGAAATAAAAATGGAATTATTTTATTATTAATATTTTTATAATAATTTTTTGTTGTTGTTTTTCGACTCGATTCCGTATATATTGGTGTTTTTAAGGATTGAGTTAACTCGATTCTACAAATTTGGTGGATCGAATCGAGTTAACGCGAAGTTGACTCGATCCCGTATATATTGAAATTTCGATCCGGGTTCAATCCGGATTGAATTCTTAATATATACGAAGTACATGTTTCCATGAACCAGGTTGGAGTTAGGTTGAGTTGAAATTAGGTTTTCGTTAATTCCAAAATGGCGATGATCGTTTCCATGGAGTAGAGTTAGGTTAAGTTGAGATTTTTGTAACCGTTTAAGAAATTTAATTATTCGAGCCGAAAAGTTCTATATAATAATTCTATAATTCCTTATAAGCCTTGAAAATAATTTTAAAATATTTCTTTGTTTTCCTTGCCGCCATTTTGATTTTCAACTCTACTCAATCCCATTAGTTTCGTCGAGTTCAAAATAATTTCAAGAAAACTCAACTCTATTCTGTTTCCAAGAACGCTAACTCCAACTCAAGCCACTTTCAACTCTGCATGGAAACAAGATACATAACATCGGGAAAATAGCATGGTATTTGTACCATGGTATTGAAGTAAGAAATATTTGAGTATGAAAAAAGTAGTTGTGAACAAATCATTAACTCGGTTTATCCATGCGCATGGAAACGTGGATGTATTTGTTAACTCGGCTCGAGAGTCGAGATGCGTTTCATCTCGCTTGCCCAGCAAGCAAACTGTGATATGGTCGATAAAACAGCGAGCAGCATTCGCCTTTTAAAAAAACAATAGAGTTATACTACACAGAGTAGAAATGTTTTTTCCCCCATATAAAGAAGCATATAATATTTGCTATTTCATTTGAGGCACGTTGGTGAAGGATGGTTATATAAAAAAGCATATGGCTTACTCATATTTCAAAACGAAAAACCCCAAATCAGATGTTTATTTATGTGCGCAGTGACAACCTATGATGACGACTTAATTTAGTGATTTTAAAATTATTAATTAAAATAATAAAAATATTATAAAATATTTAGTTGGTTTATATAGTAGTGTGTGGTGTGCATTATTTGATAAAAAAAATTATAAACTTGTTATTGAAATGAAGTGTATTGTCAAAAATTGTAAAAATACGCCTAAAAGATTTCAAAAAGGCGTATCTTACCATCAGTAAGTTTACTAAGTGTTTATATAAAATAAAATGTAAATAATGTTAAGAAAAAAGTGATTTGTGATAAATTTATCCATTATTTAATTTATAAATCAGAGAAAATTAAGTAAACAATTTTGATTTCGGTGTGGGGTTTTTCATTTTGTGTGTGTGTTTGTAAACATAAGTTATATTACCAGTGTCGCATTTCTCTTATTACTACGTACATATTCTACGTGTTTTTCTATTCATAATTATTTTTTATTTTGGAATATTATAAGTATAATTTTTTTATCGAAAATAAAAACAATTAATGCGTACTATATTCGAATAAAAATAATTGGGAATTTGAGAAGTTTTAAATTTCAATCGAGCAAATCCTAAATACGACCCGTTGATTTATATGCTTTCTCTTTTACCCTCCGAATTTGACTCACTTGACAGCTGCTATCATTCACTCTGTAGTATTTAACTTTATGAAAAAAACAAAAACAGAAATGTTGTTTTGACAGCTAATCCAACTATAAAAACACAAAAATTTCATTAATTCACTTTTTAAAATGGAAATAGAAGTTAATAATGATTCTTGTCGTATTTGCTTGAAAAAAGTTGGCATAATACATTTATTTCAGGATCAGGGCGACGGAATTGTGGCTGAAATGATAAATTCGGTGTTCAAGATAGATGTGAAAGTTCTACAAAAGTTTTGTATTTTAAATTACATACTTTACATACCTATTTCGCTTTCTTTTAGATACTCCGCTATGTAAATTTGCCAGATACGTTGTGCATTATGTGTATGGAAAATATAAAATCCGCTGTTAAAACTAGGGAAACCATTCTCAATTCTGAGATTGTGCTAAGTGCATATTTGGAAATGGAAAAATCAATTCTTGGAGAAGCAGAAGGTAATTTACAGATCAAGAAAGATACGTCCGAACTGGGTAGTACCTATACAGAACCAACAAATCCTGAACCTTTAGATAGCAGGTTTGCAAAATTGTTTAGGTTTATTTATATACGTACATTTACTGTTAGTATCCTTAGTTCGAGAGATTTAGGAGACGCATCATCGACTAAATCTGCTAGCATTACGGAAATGCAACCTAATTTAGCTTTTCCTGGGATGTATGACTGTGAGAAATGTAAGGATAAAACCGCTACTTATAAAGATTTGATTTATCATAAGAGGTATCACCCAGGTATTTCAAGACTACTTCTGTTAATAAATACATACCTATACATTCTTATATTCTCTTGTTCCAGATTTAATGTTGTATGAATGTGAAAAATGTGGCAAATCATTTAAACAACAATCGAGTTATCGTAAACATGCAGCAAGTCATCTTCCACATAGACCATTTAAATGTACTGAATGTGGAAAAGGTTTTAAGAGTAATGGTAATCTTGCAGCGCATCTTTTAACACATAAAACTCAGCCAATAATACCATGTCCTAAGTGCGATAAATTATTCTGTCACATGAAAGCACTAAAACAACATTTAATAGTCCATAACGAGAGGACTGAAGTGTGTAAAATTTGTAATAAAAAATATAAGAACCGCTTCCTTTTGAAAGGCCATTTAGCACGCCATTCTGGACAGAATCAAAATATAAATAAACCCACGGTTTATGTTACTTGTGAGATTTGCGGCAAACAAGTTGCAGCAAATAATCTGAAAAATCATGTGAATTATAAACACTTATTAATCCAAAGAGAAAGGAAGGCCCAGTGTTCATATTGTGATAAAAAATTCTACAGCTCAGCCAATTTAACTTCACATATGCAATGTCACTTTAATTCTCGAAAAGTTCCAATGGATGCTAAAACGAAGGAACAACTGTTGAAACATAAATGTGATGAATGTGACAAGGCGTTTACAAGTGCAGTGCTTTTTAAGAAGCATAAATTAATTCACTCAGGAGTAAAAGAACACGTTTGTTCTTATTGTGAAAAAGGATTCGCGTTTAAAAGTCGTTTAGATCTGCATGTACGATTACTGCACGAAGTAGGTAATCCTAAAAATTGTGCGTGTGAAATTTGTGGTAAAGTGTGTTTATATGAGAACGACCTGCAAATACACATGCTAGCACATACGGGTGAAACACCGTTTCATTGCAAATTATGTGATTCTAAATTTGTGTATGCAAAATCACTTAGAATTCATGTCAAGAACAAACATAAAATAAATTCTTAAAATGACAAAAGATAATGGGAAACTAAATGCATTGTATACAAGTTTAAATTATTTAATCATTTAAACAAATTTGAAAAAGGACATGTTTGACATGACGCACTGGAAGCATAAGTCCTTTAATTTCGAGGAGCACCAAATTTATAATTTTAAGTTTTATAATGTTAAATTTATTATTAAAATTTATGTTAATATCTATATATTGTTATAGTTTTTATTCTTAAACCTAAATTTCTTCCTTAATTAACCTCCTTTAGACTGACGAGAAACTGTATAAAATGTATAGTCAGACTTTTAAACCACCCAATCAACCTACCACATTGCACCGATGTTGAGGAACTATGTGAGAATTAGTTTTATGTCAAATTAATGTTCTGCAGAACTCAAAGAGCAAATACCCAGCATTATCTCAAAGTGGATTGCAACAAACACGACACGGGGCTTTATGACATAGGGGCCACAGAACTAAGGAACTCAAGTGCAAATTTATTTACGGTTTTACCTGTGTCGACGTGTGTAACTGTCACATTTTCCGTTTCGATGCGTTTTCGATAGAATTACATATTTTTTTTGTAAAAATATTACTTCTAAAACACCGTTATGCTACCGTATCGGAACGAAAAATGTGATAGTACTCAACTTCAAGAATTTATTATGTACGTACATACCTGAAAATAGCGGTAAAAAAATCCATAAAACACAAGGACACTGGACAATAATATTCAAAATTATTAATTAATACACTTAACGCAATACACAATTACATACATACATTAAATCTCACAATTAATTGCTCTTCATTCACACACAAATAATAATTTTTCCACTGTTCAATTTCCCGATCGTGTCTACCTTTTGAATCTCCCGCTCGAGCCCTACTAATGCAATCGCAATGCAACTCCGTTAATGCATTCTACCGCATTTACATGCGACCAACATTTTTCTTCTTCAAAATGAAAGAGATATAAAATCGGCTTTTTGCACATGATAGACAAGAAAAGGAATGTGTGGCGCTGATGCTAGAAAATAATCATATCCCAGTATGCAATTTTTCCAGTGTGGAAAATATTATTTTAATTCCATAATAAATTCCGTACTACAAAATATCAAAGACACAATAAATTATATTTTGAAAAAAATAATTTTCTTTCTGGTTTTGTTTTAGCACAGAATATATATTTAGGCAGAATAGACATAACGCTACTTTACTATGGACAAATTTGTACTCATTTTTATGACCTCGGTTTGCGCTAAGGTAGAAAAAATTCGTTATTTTTCAATATTTTTGACGACATATTTCAACAAAAATCAGTTAGTTAACATAAAATCATTACTGTAATTATTAACCCCTTAAGGACCGATTTTTTTTCCAAGTAAATGCAACAAAAAAATCAATTGTTCAATAATTAGAACTAATATTTTGGCATAAATATTATGCACAAAAAAATCTGTTTAAAAAATAAACTTTATTTTTATAAATATATTGTTCTTTAATTCAAACAAATGTAAAAATTATACATATTAATAAAATAAATAGATAGATACATATCCCTTTTTAAACCAAAAAAAAAGAAAAATTGCTCAGTTTAAAATTAGCTCAGTCTTACACAAATGTGTGAGTAAAAAATCATAGTATGTAGGCGTTTTTGATAAAAAATTCGCTTGGTTTGAAGTACAAGAAGCCCTCCAAGAACACGATAAATTCGTTCCGTGTTCTTTAAAACCGTGTTGTTCGAGACTACAAAAAAAATAAAAAAACGTTGCGTTTTATTTTTGTTATGGTATACAAAAAACAAAATAAAAGAGAATAACGAAAATCGTGTTGTTTAAAACCGTGTAATTTGAGAAAATGGGTATCCGTGTTGTAAAATCGAGTTCCAATTTTTTTTTCTATAAGACAAGAAGTTAGCTGTTTGTTAGTAAAACTAAATTTAACTGTTTCAACTGTTTAGCTTAGTTATCGCAACAAAAAGTGACACCTGTGCCAGAAAATCTAATTACGGAAATGAAATAAGATAAGAGAAAAAAAGAACGCGTCTGTCCTATATATCCCTTTTTCAACCAAAAAAAAATGGCTATTAAAGTCCAAACCACACAAATGTGTGAGTAAATAATCATAGTATGTAATGGCGTTTTTGATAAAAACTTTCACTTGATTTGAAGTAGAACCAACACAATTGTGTGTATAGTTATTATTGTTTTTTTTTTGAACGAAAATACGTTTGAAAGGAATACACAAATATGTAAGTTGGTGCAAAACATATACAAAAATAAATTTTTGATATGGTACTTTTGCCGTACCGACACAATTGTGTTAGTAAATCATAAAAGGGGTATAAGCATACATTAAATAGCTTATGTATAGGACAGACGCGTTCTTCTTTCTCTTATACCCTAGACAGGCACAAACTAGCTAATCGCGAATTCGAGATTACGTAGTTATTTTTTCATTCTGTCAGCACACGATTTTGGCAAAACAGGATTACTGCGTTTATAGAACAAGATTACTACAATCGGGTTGTAGGAAGAAGATAAATGTGAAATATAAGAAAATATCAGTAGGATTGTATGGGGCTGGGAAAGATAAGTTATTTTCATTGAATGTGCACAGAAAAATTATTAGATTGTAAATTAAATTTTAAGAAATTTTAACTGGCACAGAAATTATTTATGCATTTAATTTATATTAACTTATTGTAACTGATTCGATGTAATTCAAAATCGGCAAATACGCATTGAAATTGTTTTATTTCATTAATTAAATATGAATTTGAACGTTAGGAGAGTTACAAAATCGGGTTTGTGTCTGTCAGTGTCATCATAACTATAAATTCGCGATTTTATTTGTTTGATATGTAATCGCGATTGGAAGAAATCGCGATAATTTTTGTGTCTGTCCACGGTATTATCTTATTTCATTTCCGTAATTAGATTTTCTGGCACAGGTGTCACTTTAGTCGTTTCTTTCGAACTTTTTTCGAAAAATTTCCGGTGTTTCTTTACTTTTTTGTTTTGATAACTAAGCTAAACAGTTGGAACAGTTAAATTAAGTTTTACTTTTTCACGCTGTTACTTCATATATATATGAAGAATTCAATCCGGATTAAACCCAGATCGAAATTTCAATATATAGGAGATCGAGTCGACGATATATATATATATATATATACATATACATATATATGTATATATATATATATATATATATATATATATATATATATATATATATATATATATATATATATATATATATATATATATATATATATATATATATATATATATATATATATATATATATATATATATATATATATATATATATATATATATATATATATATATATATATATATATATATATATATATATATATATATATATATATATATATATATATATATATATATATATATATATATATATATATATATATATATATATATATATATATATATATATATATATATATATATATATATATATATATATATATATATATATATATATATATATATATATATATATATATATATATATATATATATATATATATATA